>BHFT01038171.1:0-24185 GCA_004320025.1 Laticauda laticaudata | reverse complement strand
TGGACGGATGCTCGACGGATAGAGCGTATGAAACACGTATGCAGTGAGTACACAACGGATGCATCGCGTTTTCCAACTGATGGCAAGCTTTTTTTAACTTTTTTTTTTTAAGTTTTACATCCTCTTTGCATCTGTAAGTGCAGTGGGGCCTTAGGTAGGTGCTTATTATCATCTTGATATACAGGCATTTTACTCTCAATTCCAGCCAAAAATCCTTGCTTTGTCCTTGAATAGAAAAAAAAAAATCATCTTCTACATTCATTGTCTAAAAGAAACCAAATACTTGAAAAAGCATCAAGAAGTTCTAGAATGGAAATGAATCATCCAAACCTCTCTCCTTGAAAGGCTGGGAACAGGGATTATTGTCTGTTTGAAGAAGTACTTGGAATACTGAATTGAGTTCTGGTCACCACAATATTAAAAAAAATATATGTTGAGACTCTTGAAAGAGTGCAGAGAAGAGCAATAAGAATGATTTATGGGCTGGAGGCTAAAATACATAAAGAACAGTTAGAGGCATTGGGTATGTCTCGTCTAATAAAAAAACTGATGTTTTTGCATTGATATGGGAAGATGCATGAGTTTTTAAAAGTTAAACCAGGTTCTTGGTACTCTCTGAACTTGATTGTTTTCTGGCAAATATTTCATTTCCCAAACTAGGTAGTTTGGTTAATGAAACGTGTGCAAGCAAACAGCCAAGTTCAGAGAGCTCCAAGGACTCCATAGTCCTCTTCCTCCTCCTCTTCCTCCTCCTTCTTCCCCTCCTCCTCCCTGCAAATCCCACTCCCTTCTAGCAATGATGATGTTACCTAGTTTGGGTAATGAAATTTTTGCAAGAAAACAGCCAAGCCCAGAGAGCAACAAGAATCCTTCATTTCAACCCTGAACTACAAAAATTTCCTTTATTGGTATCATTGTAATCAATTTTCAGTGTAATCCAGTGGCTGAGATTGAATTGTGGACTGGGAACTATTTAATTTAGCTTTCATTTAGTTTGCTTGAATGACAGGGCCAGGGAGCTGAATAGCAATCAACGTTCTCAAAATTGCATTCAACTGAATTTGTCTCTATGACAACCAAGCCTTAATTTAGGAGCATGCTATACTATTTGTGCTAGAGAAGTTAAATTGTACCCTATCATACTCCTGGACCATCTTATAATCTTGAAAAGAAGAACAGTTCGTCTGCCACAATTTCTGTTTTCCACTTTTGACAGGTGTAGGAACATCTATAGTTTCAGCCTTGCACTACAAAACTCTCTTCCGTATTTTACTCATATCCAAATCAGTGTAGAATTCAAGGCAGTGTAATAAAATATTCAAAAATAGCTGTATTTCCATTGCCATAAATACCAATGGAAAGAAATACAATTTCATGAGTCAGTACCATCAGTATACTGCTTGGGGACATACACTGGATGAAATTGTTTTATTACCCAGAACAATAAGTGTCCACATAAAAACTTCCTATATTCTTTGATCATGCCCTGTGGATGTGTGCTATAACCCTGACGCACAATGATGTAGGTATAAATGTATTAGCAGCCAAGAAAAGTACTTTAAGATGATTTTAACGGTATCTGATTTCTAAAGCAGCTGACAACTGTGCCTGAGATTATACCTTATGGAATCTAACAGTCATTTTAACCACTCTTTTATATACACAGAAAACCTTGTCTCAACTGCCTCTTGAGGCATTGTTCTCTCTAGAAGGAATTGATCAAATTAATTTTTGGCTTATGACTCTTAAACACTCCTGATGTTAGAAGTCAGCCATTCCATATATGCTGTCGTAACACTGCTGATTTTCATGTTAAAAACCCTGTATTTTAGCTATGGGGATAACTCTACCCAACTGCTGAAGGCATAATATTTGGGTGCCCAAGGCATAATATTTAGCAGCTCTGAATAAGTCTGCTTTTGTTATTTTTTATTTTGCTCTGGGAAAAAAGCAGCTTACTTATTTCTACAGCCAAGGATTTGTTGATCCTTACAATGTAGCCTGGTTTTAATTTGTCACTTCAGCCAGGCATGGGAAGCTGCCCAAAGTTCAATGATCCTGTCTATGTTTTCCATCCAAGTAAGAAAAAGCTTATTTAGAAGAGAGAGGTTGTCTTGGCTTGAATTTTAGATGCTTATTGATTTTTTGTTTGTTTGTTGTGCTCGGTATCAAGACCACTACTCCATTTCTTCCTAGCTTCTGATTAAGACTAGGATATGTAACTTACTTTCTCCTCTTAACTCACCATCATTACAAGACACAAGCTAACACTGGGCCAAAATGACATAGATAGAGCAGAATGCAGCCTGGATCTGGCCCGTAGACCTTGATTTTGGCACCCCTGGTTTACAGAGTCAGTGTCTTGCCCCAAAAACTCTGGATCCTTATTTTATTGACCTTGGAAGGATGAGTCAACCTAGAACCAGTCAGGATCAAACTCCAGGCTGCGGGCAGAGTTAATCTCCCAATCAGCATTCTAACCACTGCACCACCACAACTCTTTAATCGACAAACATCTTTTGATCTTGCATCTACTTGCTGTTGTGGATTTATTCTGGGGTCGGTTTTCTGGCAAAGTGGGAATATATCAGCAAGATATATATCAAGATATACAGCAAGAATATATCACAGTGAAAAATCACTGTCACACATAAATTGATATTAGCCTAATGAGTCATTTATCACAAAGTAATGTATCATCATAAAGACTCCTTATTCCTGCATATCGTTGTATATGGATAAGTCCACATAGTTTTCCTCATAGCAATGCAGAAGCAATGTCACTGCATTCTCCTACATTTTTTGTCCACTTCTACTGAACCCATATTTATTTAAAAGATTAAAATTATATGTCCACTCATCTCAAAAACATAAATCTTGGCAGATCACCACAGTTATATAAAGCAATAAAAGGAAAAAGCGATAAAAGAAGAAAAAAATGCTGCTTACTAGCCTTCCATCCAATCTAACTAGGTTCAGTCTTGCTTAGCTTTTCAAGATTAAATAAATAATCTATTACTATTTTATTTTGCCAAACTTATACAATACAGACAAAGCAATGACAAGTACAGTAATTGTCAGGTAACAAAACTGGATAAAACTGAGAGGTTTGTTTTGTTTGTTATTCCTAGTTATTCGAGACAAAAAAAGGAAAAAAAAGTTTCCTCAAATGCTGAAAATTTTTGATTCAGATTCTAAGTTAGTTTGCATCGTCGCTTTGAATTCATCTGATGTTTATGGCATACATTTTTCTTCAATACAAATTTGATCTCTCAGACTGAAGAGAATGCATTTATTTGTGACAAAGTTCTGGATAACTCACAATCAAAATATAAAATAACAGTTCTGCACAATGGAAAAATAAATAAACAATAAGACCACAAGAATTAACATCAAAACTAAAACAAACTAAAACCTGGCACCAGAATCCAGAAACTATGATTTGTTAATGTTGTGGTGCATTTAAGATGTTTAAAAAGATGTTTAGAAAAGCGTACATTCAATGATCTCTCAGAAATGCTTGAACAAAATGCTTGGAGAAACATTTTTATTTATTTTATTTATTTGATTTGTCAATTGCTTACAAGATAATATATATAAGTATAAACATGAATATGAATACAGGAAATAGGTACAAATAAATGGGGACAATAGGACAGGGAAGGTTGGCACGATGGTGTACTTATGCATGCCCTTTACAGACCTCTTAGGAATGGGGTGTGGTCAATAGTGGTTAGTTTGAAGTTAAAGGAGTGGGGGTTAGAGGATGTAACAACAGAGTCAGGTAATATTCATTGAATACTGATATTATAATATTAATATTATAATATTAATATTCATTGAAAAAGGAACAGTGCCTCAGAATGTATACTTTAAAAGAAAGACACACAAAATTGCAAATATTTTAGAAAATTGGGACACTGAGTAAAAACTGAACTTGTTCACTGAGACTAAGTGGCAAGTAAGTGAGACAAGGAGTTTTTATTGTATATAAAGTGCAATAACTTTCTCGGTACTGATTCAAACATCCAACAGATTCTCTGCAGTGTTCTTTTCTGTACCTCAGGGCTACAAATGATAACAAAACAATATGGAATGCCATTCTGGGAAAAATAAAAGAGGCTTATGAAAAACACAATGGGGAAGAGAAAAGAGGAAGAGAGAGATGATTAAATTCAGGGATGGAAAGATCTAGAGAGGTCCTTTTATTCAACCAACCCATGGTATTCCAAAACATAAAGTTTGGAGGGCTTTGAAGATCCCTAGGAAGAGAAATTTTCAGTTTGATGACTTGTTCCAGCTTTTGTTGCCTAGTTTGTCAGACTGAACAATTTATTGAAACTTTTGGGAGTTAGATGATGATGAAGTTTCTCAATCATACAGGTAGAGCTGTCTGGAGTCATGACAACTGGACTAGTTTTCCTTTTTGGTTTGAAATGTTTCTCTGATTATCCAAGTTTCAGTCTCAGAAAGTTAGTTAGGTGGACTCCATATATTTCCTCTAGGGTAGTTTCATTTCTCACCTAATCTCAATAAACTCATTAAGTGATGTTTGATTGGTTTAATCCTCACTTAGAAATTAGAATAGAATAGAGCTGGAAGGGATGTTGGAGGTCTTCTAATCCAAGGGTCTTCAAATTTGGCAAGTTTAAGACTTGTGGATTTCAACTCCCAGAATTCCTCCTCCAGTCATGTTAGGAAATCTAGGATGAAGTCCACAAGTCTTAAACTTGCCAAGTTTAAAGACCCTTGCTTAAAGCTGTCAACTTTGAAGACCCCTGTTCTCATCCAATCCCTTGCTGAAGCTGGAGACCCAATGCCATTTCAGACAAATGGCTACCCAGTCTCTTTAAAAACCTCCAGCCGGCTCGGGGTGCTCCGAAGGTGAGCATAGTTTGAAACCGCACACGATTGTGGATTTTAGTCTGTCACTGAAGAAGCACAAACCGGAAGTCAAGCACATATAACTTCTCAAGGCAAGCAGTTTTACTGGTTAATTGTTCTCACTGTTTGGAAGTTTCTCCTTAATTCTAGGTTCTCTCCTTGAATAGTTTCCATCCATTGTTTCTTGGCTACTCTCTGGTGTTTTGAAAAATAGTTTGATCCCTCTTTTCTTTGTAAAAAGTCCCTCAAATGTTGGAATGCTGCTATCATATCTCCCCTAGTCCTTTTTATTAGACTAGACAATTCATGTAACTGTTCTTCATATGTTTTAGCCTCCAGCCCCCTAATCATCCTGGTTGCTCTTTTCTGCATTCTTTCCAGAGTCTCAACATCTTTTTTTTCTAGTGTGGTGACAAAAACTGGATATATTATTCCAGATGTGGTCTTACAACTGCTTTAGTAGCAGTTGCAGCCTCTACCCAAAATTAGCTTTTTCTCCATGAATCTTTCTTTACCATTTTTTTTCAAAAGAGAGTCCCAATAACACTTTCTGAAATTTACAAAGGGCATTCTTCACCATACAGTAACTGAAATGCTTCTTTGTTGATAATTCATCAAATCGATAAAAAATAAACAGGAAAATGTTATGGGTTCTTCTTTTTTTAAAAGAGAGGCATCAATTTTAGAATGAAAGAAATTTAAAATTCCTTACTTGCACTTTCCTTTTATATGAATTTAATGTTGTAGTTTTTGAAAAATCTATCACATTGTAAATAATAATAATGAGGAGGAAGAGGAGGATGGCAGCAACCCACATCAACCATCAGTGCAAGTCATGATATTTGTGATACATTTTTAAATGTTCAATTGACTGAGTTTCTAATAATAATGATGATGATGATGATGATGATGATGATAATAGTGGTGGTGGTGGTGGTAATGATGATAATGCTGAAAAGGAAGAGGAGAAACTGTTTGAATTTTTCCATGCTAAATTGTAAAAAGAAGAGGTCTATTTTTCAGCATCTTATCCTAAAATTGAAGCAGAATAGTAATGGCTCAAGTTATTTGTGGGGTTCTGAGCTAATGGTGGGATTCAAATTGTTTCACCACAGGTTCAGTGGATGTGGCTTGGTGGGGTGCTTTGCCTAATGCCAGCATTCAGCTTTTCTCACACCAGCTGAGGCCTACAGCACCAATCAGCTGAGAGAATAAAGAAAAGAGTTGGGATGGGATGGCCAATCTGCACTTTTCTCTTCTTTTTCCTCTCAGCTGCTTGTTGGAGGGTTTTTTTCCTCCTCTCAGCTGATCGTTGGAGGCTTTTTTTTTTACTACCAGTTCAACCAAATCTGTCTGAACCGGTAGCATACCACCACTGCTCTGAACCTGCCCTTTTGGGGTTAATAGGAATTTGGAAGTGTGAAATTCTGAAATCACATTATAGGTGGTTGTTGTTGTTGTTCAATCACTAAGTTGTGTCCAACTCTTCTCAACCTCATGGACCATAGTACTCCAGGTCCCTCCATTCTCCATTGTCTCCTGGAGTTTGCTAAAATACATGTTAATTGCATCAATGACACTGTCTAACCATCTCATTCTCTGCCATCACCTTCTCCTTTGCCTTCCATCTTTCCTAACATCAGGGTCTTCTCCAGTATCTGCATTTCATGTTATCAGATGAGGAGAGCACATCTTTCTCCTTCTGTCCTGTCCTCCACTTTTTACAGTGGCACAATTGAGAGCATTTTAACAAACTGCATCCCTGCTTGGTTTGGTGGAAGCAGTGCCTCAGATAGAAAGTCCATACAGAAAATGGTGAGGACAGCAGAGAAGATTATAGGAAGCTTGCTTCCCGTTATTCAGAAGATACTGTTTATAAGTGCTATGTGCTTAGAGCTCAAAGTATGGTTAGAGATACACCCCACACATCCACTTTACAGTCTGTTTCTGTTGATCTCCTCTGGGAGGAGGTTTCAAAGTATCTATAGCAGGAAAGCAGGACTACTAGATATGACAACAGCTTCATTTCTTATGTCATCCATCTTGTAAACTTGAAGGATTTATTTTTTGTTTTGCCCTATATTTGTATATATCCAAACAGGACTGTGATGTTTTTCTGTGTCATATATATGCGTGTATATGGGTATATGCATAATGATGATCTTTTGAGAGCTGAATGCAATGAATTTCATTTTAATGTATGATGATTAGTGTACATTTAAAGTGACAATAAAGTTCCTATTCTATTCTACTCTACTCTATTATTTGCTGCTTGCTTCTTCTTTCTATAACATTTTTATTTTCTTTTTGTTTCATTGCCTTGGGTCCAAATGCTTTTTCTTGGGGACTGTTCTGACCCAGGTTTCATCAAACTTAATAAAACACAAACTGAATTTAAAAGTAAAACCTTTTTTAATGTGACGCTGGGAATTACTTGCATTCCCATCCAAAACTAATTAGACACAGTTCCTCCAGATAAAGAGCACTCTTTTCAGTGCTGTAGAATGCTGCCAAGAAACAGAAGTCCATTAAGGCTAACATAAACCAAACCAAAAACTCAGAAAAAACTGACCAGAGTACAGAGATTCACAAAGGACTCAGAGATTATTGAACTGCTTTGCTTCCTGCAAAGCTCTTCATCATTGAGGACTGACTTTTATCCCTTATAGAAGGGGCAATCACCTCCCAGCCTTACTCCCAAGTCGCCCCTTCAGCTTGAGCTGCTCTAGCCTTCTAGCAGTTCTGCGCGCATGCGTACTGGGAACAGGCTCCCCTGGGTCCTCTGCTTCACTGCTGCCAAACTCCAAAGGCTCCAAAGACAGCACCCCATTCTCAGATAGTCTTGGCCCCATACCTGCATTGGAAACAGGACCCTCATACAAGTCCTCTCCAGACTCCCAGACTGTTTCGTCCTCACTGACTATCTGCACCGGCTGCTGGTGAACCACAACAGGGACACCCTATATTTAATTCACTAATATTCCCATTCAATTAAATTGTGCAGATGACTTTTCCCTGGTCATATCCTTTATTCTGCTTGGAAGAATCCGAGCCAGGGTGATTTTATGTTAAACACCTTGGTTTCTCATCTTTCCATGCTTCTAGGCACAGTATCCTTTCTTAAAAATGAATTGATTTTCAACATTCAACTTACTGCTTGTTTATTTATTACACAGTTTACCAACCCATCCATTTCCATAAGACTCAAGGCAATTTAAAACAACAGGAAGATGCATACAATAAAAGCAAACAAATAGAGAGCACAAAGCTTCCATCCATCATACCCCTCCATGAAAACCACCAAAATGAACAGAAAAAAAAAAAAAAACCAAACCNAAAAAAAAAAAAAACACCAAACCCAAAACTTTGCAGTGAAAGCTAAAGCACCCAAGACCTACAAAAATATTTGAACTTAGGCAATTTATTTAAATATGAAGCTCTAGTTCACCAGTTTATGAACTAGGCCATTAGGACTGTAACTTGGTTTTTTTTTTAATGTTTTGATAATATGTATGGCAGCAAAAAGATGATTAAGAAGGCCATTATCATAAAAATATCTGTTTAGAGTAAGTAACTTGAATGATGACTCTGTGTGTATGGATATGTAAGAGATCATATATGCATTACAGACCTCTCCTCTGTATTTATTCTGAATAGATTATTTTCTTAGGGAAAATGGTTAAGGACAGCAAAGGAATTGGCAGGGCTTTGAGAATCAGACAATAGAAGATTGAAAAAATTCTAAAGGATAAAATGGTGAATGCTCCTCTATGGTAGAGGTTGGTTCCATCCAGGGATGGGATTCAACTGGTGTAACAACCAGTTCGGTGAGCACCAAATGCAGCTGAAATCTTTTACTTTGGATTATTAATATCTCCAGCTCAGGTGAACAACAACAAAAGCAAAAAGCATGCCAAAAAAGAATGATAAAGACAAAATATTAGGAAGATAATAAAGCAAAGATGTGCTGCTTCAAAATATACTCTCCACTGCATTAGAACTTTCCAGTGGCCAAAGGCCAGCTAAAATAGGAAATATTGGTCCTTTTTATAGATGTTATGAGAATGATCTGTACAGGATCTAATCATCTTTTTTAAACAAGTGTATTTAATTCTGTTCAAATGCATGGAAACATCTCTATGAACTCTGTTCTTAACTGGGATATTCCTAAACACACATCTGAACTATTCTTCTTGGCATGATGATCTGGTAGAAGTTTGCAAGAGACAGAGATAGAATTACAAATTATAGATTGAAATTGGAACTGGAAACATTCCTATTAGGTATGATTAAAGGGAATTTGAGCAAGGACAAAAGATCATGCTACACATCTTAACGGCAGCAAGAATCACTTTTGTACAAAGTTGGAAGAATGATAAAATACCACCAGCTGAAGCATTAATTAAAAATAATGGACTGTGCAGAGCTAGATAAATTCACTATGGAATTAAGACGCAAAAATTATTTAGAATATTACGCAGTATGGGATAGGTAGTATGAATGGGTGGAGAATAAAGATAAAAATGATCTATAGTCACAAAATGAGAAACATGTATATATAATGACACAAACACTGAATAGAAATGAGAGTTTTGCATTTTTGGCTTTAGAGACAACCTGTCAGCTTGAGTACCCAAATAAAAGTCCAGGATTATTTCAATTCTGAAAAATGTACTGTTTATAGAATACATAGCATGGTAATGGCGAGGTAAAACTAACTCTGAATTTCTCAGGCACCAGATCACTGGGAACACTTGAGTTCCCAGCCCAATCCCTAGGCTTCCACACAGACCATGTAAACAAGTTATCTTGGTTATGGGAACCATCTGCCTTCTTCTTCACACCTGTTGAAATGACCTTGAAAAGTATCCAGACTCTCACAAGCTTCCATGGAATTGCAGAGGTTTTGTTTCTTCAAACTACCCCATTTGTAGTCAACACCTCCCCCCTTACTCTAAGGACCAGTTCAAACATAGCTGCCCATGTTACATACTTGACACAACCATTCAAAACACTTTAGCAGCTGATTACAATACAAAGATTTGCAGAGAGGCAGGTTGTTCTCATTTCATTTTTATTTCTAGTTTCAATTTCAGACATAGGGTCTTCAAAAGGGTTTAAATGTTGGCTAATTCTTAACATTTAGTCACTTGTCACTTTTTGCAGTTTGGGGATTTAAAAGACAAGGAGAAATTTGAAATGGTTATTTAAATTTCTGTTTCTCAGTTTTGATCTACGGAAAACTAAATATTTAAAAAATAAGTAACAGATGGAAGATGCAGTCATGATTTGACTTATTCTTTCTTGCCAACCGAAACTATCAAGCAAAGAATAACATTTTTCCAAAGATAATTCTATCAGGGCTTTAGCTATAATTTTCTCTTATAAATGAGTAATTTGCAACAGCAGCAGATTATGGTAAGCACATAGATGTGTTGGCAATGTGTACTGGAAATAAAACCTCCAGTTTAACAGAATTCTTAATTCCGAAGATAACACAATATGTTATTTGGATATTCATCTGGAAGGTTGCATTCCAACTCAACGTTTCTTTGCAGCAGTGGCTGAAACTGAGAGTATAAGAATCCTCAGAAGATGCTACATTGGACTTTGATCAAAACAGAAGCTTACGATTTTCCAGAAATCAAATCAAGATCCATTTGTAAGATCAGAATGGAATGTATTAAAATTTCTGGTGTTAACTTAGTCACAGCCTCGTTGCCTTAAGTTGCTGCTCTTTGCATTGCTCGAATGCCAACTCAAAGAACTTAATTTGATTTAAAATAATGTATATTCTTCAGTCAAAATTGCTAAAGGCCCGGTCCCACTGGCTGATGGACGCAAAATGTATGCATAAAGGACACAGCGGAAGAGCAAAATTTCGGGGGTGGCTCCATCCGTTTTCATCTGCTCCAAAAATTGGTGAAAATTTTGCAGTAAACAGATGGAAAAACGTACGATGGGTAGCATGGTAGCGTGGGAATGTTAAAGGGATGTTCATCGAAGCCTAGCGGATGGAGCAGATGACACCTCGAAGGGGTTCCGGCGGAGAATTTCTAAAGTGGATCGCAATAGCGGAAGGGAGCGATGCATAATAGATGAAGCAGATATGCATCATGTACACGCTATAGGAAACAAAGGGGATTGCGCGCGGATGTATACGGTTGCAAAGCGTTCCCTGCGCATGGGGGTGGTGAATTGCATCCGCTACTGCAGAAATAAAAGGAGCAGCATGCATGCAGAATGAATTATTCTGACTCAGAATAGTCTCAGAGATCTGAGTTGTTTACTTGTTTAATTAAAGTTTAATCTTTGGTTTTAAGACACTTAATAAAGTTTACCTTGGTTCATTTTTTGTTTACTTATATAAAGTGGTTGGTAAAACTTTGAAAAAATGGTTTAAGCCTTTGCATGTTGTGGGATAGAGTAGGATATCTCGTGGATAGATACCTCTCAGTGCAAGCATAGTGGACTGTTATATGGTTCCACCATCCCAGCTGCCACACATTTGGACCTTTTAATTGATAATAAACAATTAGTTCTAGTGATCAACACATTTCAAAATAAACAAGCTCTTTATTAATGCCTATTTATTGTAGGACCACTAACATACATGCACAATCTCATCAGTGTTTTTGCAACAGTCCTAAGGAAGCATCCACTTAGATCATCTATCATCTGTCTTGCCACTCCACTGCTCCACGCTTGGGGAGTTGCACCACCCCCCCCCCCCCCCCTGTGTTTCAGGAGGTTGCGTGTTTCTTCCCTTCACATGAAAGTCTGTGGGGGGGGGACCTTGCACATCCACAGTGTTATCAGGTTTTTGTTCATTGCTCCATTACCAGGCGCCATGTATCCCCATTCCTTGTGTTGGTCAAACAAGAGTCTGTTCTGCCAACACTGGGTTAGCGGGTGCGCATGAGATTGTCAGTATGCAGCAAGGCTTCCCATGATGCTCCTCAAGTCTTCTGGGTCATGCTGCATGGTGGTGAGAAGTATCTGGAATCTGTTGGCCAGGATCCAAGGTGTTCTCCACCACGTCTTGCCTGGACAGCCTGTAAGTTGAAGATCCTCTCTTCACAGGTGAGGTATTGACTGTACGGCTTCATGAGGTAGAGGTTCTGAGAGAGACACATCATCACCAATGATTGAGTAGGGCACATCTGTGTGTATTGGGTAGGGGTCTGGACCTGGAAACCCATGATGAGGTTGGCCGTTCCAGCCCATCCTTGGTCATTGCATTGTATACCTGGCCATCTGAACTGCTGAACTGTGCCTGAAGCATCGATGTAGATGAACTTGAGTCAGCATCACCATGGTCAAAGAGTTACTGAAGAAGTAACTGAAGAAGCCCTGTAGTTTAATAAGAGGACCTGAGTGGCTGGAGCTTTGCAGGCCAGTGTTCCATCTATGGACTCCAATGGTGTGGGGAAAGTGTTCACCTCTGATACACTCTTTCTGCCAAGTTTTCTCGCAGCCTTTCAGTGGTGGGCACCTGAGAAGCTCCTCCACATATTTTCAGATGATGGCCTGTACCCTTCTCTTACCAGACTTTGCTGATGCTGTTGTTTGGGCACCCTCCATGCATACTGCATGTTTCTGTATCTGGTTACAGAAGCCAGGTGCTGCAGATCGTGCCACCTTAGTCCAGGGTCCAGGTGTGGTTATGGAGTTGGTGCTAGGCTTGGTCAACCTGGGTTTCAGAGCTGTACAAGTCAAATCAAAACATGCTGGTGCATCCTCACGAAGTGATGGAATGCACGAGTGTCTTCATTCCTCAGTCCACCATCAAGCTGGTCATACTGTCAAACTCCATTCTTCCAGATCCATCCTCGGACCACACAGTCTTGGACGTCTTCTTCCTCCCTTCTGTGTAAAACTTGACACAGTCTGCACAGGTTTTGTTTGGTGATGAATGAGCGCAGCTATCATTATTGGACTGTTTTCATCATCCATGGTGGAGACAATTATGATGTTTGAAGAGCCAAGACAAGGGTGGATGAGAGTCTGTACACCACGGTGGCTGGACTCTATCTGAGATCACGATGAGTTTTCTTCCCTTTTTATAAAAATATTGGTTGTCCGCTAGGTGTCCTTCTACATACTCGAGACATATCCAGAATACCTTAGAATATATGGAGATACATCCAGATACAACGTTTTGTCCATTTTAATACTTTTATATATGAGATGCATACGCTTACATCCTTTCCATTTCCGTGCTACTAAATGCTTGTGTAGACGATCCGTGTACCTTTTGTTTCCTTCCTCTTTCTGATTCAGCTTGCAGCCGGATGTGATTGAGGGGGATTGGCCAGAGGATGCAGAGCAGGAGTACAGACGAACATTTAATGGATGATAAAGACATAGAACGTTTTGTTGCCTGTATATGTCGCGAGTGTACACGTTGTGGCGGGAAGTTCAGTCCGTTCAACAGTTGTTGTGCAAACTCAAAACGTCTTGTGTCAGATGAAATCACAGTGAATGGGATGCCTCAAATGGATAGAGCGTATGAAACACGTATGCAGTGAGTACATAACGGATGCATAGCATTTTCCAGTGGATGGCAAGCTTTTTTTAACATTTTACATCCTCTTTGCATCCGTAAGTGCAGTGGGACCGGGCCTTTAAGTATCTGGACACTTGGCCTGTTTTCATGGAATATTCTGCTTTCTTTTGCTACAGAACTACCTGCTAATGTGGGTGCCACATTAGTTTTGCAAAGTGGTTACTATCACTTTATAATGCCTTGTTAAGAAATACTGCATTAGCTTTGGTTACTAGGATATAAAAAGATGCTAAGGTTTTAGAAAGAGTGAAAAGAAGAACAAAGATGATTACGGAAGTGGAGAAAAACTGTATGAAGAACAGTGAACTGCAGGGTGGGATTTTACCTGGTCAGACCAGTTCTATAGAACCGGCTGTTATGATTCTGCCCAGTTCAGAGAACCGGCAAATTGCACCACTGGCTGGCCCCTCCCCTCCCTGCCCACTCATTCCTTACCTGTCATGCATGCTATCAAACTTGCCTGCATTTGGTAAGTTGCTATTTTTCCTTCTACCCCACTCCCCGACCATCAGCTGTTCTGCTGTGCCAGGAGATTTAGAGTAGCTAGAAAGTAGGAAATTGTTGGGTTTCTTGCTTTCTAGCTATTCTAAAAGCAGAGCTGAACCTTCCTTAGGACTGAAGCTTCTATTTTTCAGTGCAGACTCAGGCAGTAGATTGCAGAAAGGTAGATCTCTGAGTGAATCTGTGATTTTGTGAGCCTGCCTGCTTTGCCTGATTTTGGGTAAAACTTCTTCTTTTTTATAAAAAATTCAATATTTACATAAATATTTATAATATTTTACATATAAGCCATGCCCAGCCATCACATGACTACCAAGCCACACCCACAAATTAGGCCATGCCCAGAGAACAGTTTGTTAAGAAATTTGAATCACACCCCAAGGTGGCAGGAATTAAATATGTCTGGTTTAATGAAAAGAAGGAATTGGAGTGATATGATAGCAGTTTCCAGTATTTGAGGGGATGTGACAGAGAAGGGGGGGGTATCTCTCTCTCTCTCACACACACACACACACACATTAGATGGAAACTAATCAAAGAGAGAACCAATCTAGAAATTAGGAGAAATTTCTTGACACAATAATTTATCAGTCGGAGGGTTTTATTTCAGAGATTGTAGGTGCTGCATCACTGGAGGTTTTCAAGAAGTGAATGGACAGTCATTTGTCTGAAATGGTATAGGGCAGTGATGATGAACCTTTTTGGTGCCGAGTGCCAAAACAAAATATGTGCATGTGTGCGCCCATGGGCACATGTGCCAGTGCACCAAAGTGCTGGAAACTAAAAGAGCAGCTTGTGACTGCACACATGCCCATAGAGAGGGCTCTGCATGCCACTTCTGGTATGTGTGCCATAGGATGCCATCTCTGGCATGCTTGCCATACCTGTAGGTTCACCATTACAGGTATATGTTCTCCTCCTTGAGGAGGAGTTGGGCTGGAAGACTTCCAAGACTTCTTCCAATTCTGTTGTTCCATTAAAAGGCTACTATATGGCACGCTATACTTCATTGAGCCATGGTGGTGCAGTGGTTAGAATGTAGTATTGCAAGGCCAGCTCACTGTTCACTCCAGGGGTTTGATTCTGAGCAGCTCAAAGTTGATTCTGTATCCAGTTTTGTTCATACTGCCAGTTTTGTTCACCACATTATAAAAAAAATGTTGAGACTCTAGAAAAAGTACAGAGAAGAGCAACCAGGATGATTAGGAGACTGGAGACTAAAACATACAATGAACAGTTGCAGGAACTGGGCATGGCTAGTCCAGTAAAGAAAAGGACCAGGGGAGACAGGATCGTGGTCTTCCAATATTTGAGGGTCTGCCACAGGCAAGAAGGGGTCAAGCTATTTTTTTAAAGCGCCTGTAGGCCAGACAAGGGATAATGGATGGAAGCTGAACAAGGAGAGATTCAACCTGGAAAAAAGAGAAACTTTCTGACAGTGAGAACAATCAACCAATGGAACAGCTTGCCCTCGGAAGTTGTGGAAACTTCATCACTTAAGACTTTCAAGAAGAGATTGGACTGTCATTTGTCAGAAATGGTGTAAGGTCTCCCACTTGGGTGGGGGGTTGGACTAGATGACCTACAAGGTCCCTTCCAACTCTGATTATCTGTTATCTGATTCAGCCTTCCATCCTTCTGATGTTGGTAAAATGAGGACTCAGATTATTGAGGCAATAGGCTGACTCTGTAAACTGCTTAGGGAGTAAAGCACTGTAAAGTGGTATATGAGTGCTATTTCTATATCTTGGTCACGTAGCTAGGTGACAGGATAAATGTATGAAGAAATCTCTTTCTTTTCATCTATGGAAGATCTGGATTTGTTTACTCCCTGTCGCAAGCAAAACAGCCAAAGATATATATAATGTGTCTCTGGTCCATAAACTTCTTATTTTCATAAATCCCTATTAAAATGTTGAGGACAACATGAATAAAAGGGAAATAACAAAGAATATGAGGGAGATTTGTTCATTTCTATCAATTACCAGCTCCTTTTCACATGGTAGTTTATTTCCAACCTAGAATTGCTTCTAACTTCTGATACACCTTCATACATTAAAAAAAAACCAACCCAGCTAAGTCAGTCTTTAATGATATGTATTAATCATTTTGAAACAAAGTCAATATTTATAGTAATAATACCGATGTTTGAGGTCATTTTTTCTTTCTTTCTTCATGTGAGAATATTCCATCTTGCAATATCTAGTCTACAAATAGCAGACTAATAAGCAGTTAATAATGAATTAGTTAAGGATACTTAATTAGATGGCCCATCTCTAAAAAATCTCAGAGCTTTCCTGATCAGGAAAATTAAAATACTGTACATTTAAATTTTGTTATTACTTTTCTGGAAGATTATCAGGAATTTAAAAAATATCTTTAAAAGTGCAATAAATCTGGAGTAAATCAAACAGATATACTGTTTCTAAGAAAAATCTATGGTGTCAACTAAAAAATACTTCTTTGGTTTTTTTAGTTGCCAGCAGAAAGGGAGGGGGAAAGTCGTGCATTCCTAAAATGCTTCAGATAATTGCTAGGTAGCCGAAGCTGTTGGTGCACAAGATTATTACTGGAGAGCATGATTGATGACTCTTGGCTATGGATATGTCCCATTGGAGAATATTCATCCTAGGGATGGGGGAAAGACCAGGGTCAAGGGGGAAATGAATGATATGTCTTAGTGTTGGCTACACCCATGTAATGCCAACATGGTTACTCCTAATAAATCATTTTTTTTTACTCTGAGAGATGCGGCTAGAGACTTATGATTCGAATGGAGGTGGATTTGTCGGAGCCCTGACATATGGTTAACTTCATGCAGTCACATGGAATTTTGAGAATAATTTGAATTTTGAGAATAATATATTTTATACATAATTGTTCTGCTTAAAAACTAAAAGGCAAAGAAAGACTGATTACCAACTGTTGAAGGTTTCTCTCTGAAACTTAGATAAACCTGTAATCAAACCTTGGTTTTCATCAAAGAATCAACTATTGATCTAAAGCCTTTTGAAGTCAAGAGTTGGACAATCATGTGTTCTCCAGACATCTTCAGTTATAATCCATATAGTTATCCTGATGACAAGAGTTAATGTAACCTCAAGTTCCATTTACCATGCTTGACTCTCCTTCCAAATACAGAATAACTTGATTAGAGGGTACCTTGGAAGCCTTCTATTCCAACCTGCTGTTTGAGCAGGAGATGCAGTACCTGTTCTAGGCTTCACAAAATCAGGAAACAGACTCCTTGTCCCGACAAAACCCCTTTTTATTTTGCTAATGTGAATTCCTCTCATTCACATCCAGCAAAGTCCTGGCAAACTGTCTTTGAAGGGTGAATTGCAAGCACAGACCTTATCAGGCTTGGAGAGTTGCCAGGACGATAGCTTCCAAGTGCAATGCTGTACAAGAAAATACTTGGCAAGGAGTCTCTGTGAGTCACAAACAAATCTTCACACTAATTAAATAAATTAATTGTCTCCTGCAAACACCACTCCCCTTTCACTCATATTTATTCCCTGGGGGGGGGGGCATTCACCATCCANGGGGGGGGGGGGCATTCACCATCCACCTGTGGCTTTATTCATCCCTTGTTCCTTAACTGTTCCCTTCTCCTGGCAGCTCTGTGCATGCACACATCGGGAAGAGGCTCCAGCTGTTCTTCTGCTCCACTGATCTCTGACTCCAAAGGCAGCTGATAACTGTTGGATGGCCCTGGCCCCATCTCTGCCTCCGATGCAAAGCCATCATCAGAGCCTTCCCCAGACTCCAGGACTGGCCCATGTTCCTCCCCAAACTCCTCACTGTCTGAATATGTTGCCAGCTTTGCTGGCTTCTGGCAGGCCACAACAATACCATTCCAAACAAATATCTGTCCAATTTTTCTTAAAAGCCTCCAATGCTGGAGCACCCACAACTTATGAAGGCAAGCTGCTCCACTGATTCATTGTGTCCTCTGTCAGGAAATTTGTCCTTAATTCTAAGTTGGGTCTCTGCTTGATAAGGTTCCATCAAATAATCTGGTGTTATCATAAGGGTGCCATGACCAACCCAAGCAGCACTTTAATATGCAAGCTCTTAATCCTTATAATTGTAGTTTATTCATTGGAGCATTTTTGGAAGCTATCCTTTTAGAAATAACATGTTCTGACCCAGGCTTCATCAAATATACCTAAACACAATCTTATTTTAAAAGCAAAACCCATTTTATTGCAACACTGGGAATTACTTGCATTCCAAGCCAGAATTAATTATAAACAGTTCCCCAAGATAAGCACACACCTTTCAGTGCTGTGGAATGCTGCCAAAACTAGAAGTTTCCAATTATAACAAACCAACCGAAGTACCAGAAAAAAACAACCACAGCTTCAAGGAGGACTCGGAATCTGTTGAATTACTTTGCTTCCTGCAAAGCTTTTCATCATTGAGGTCTGACTTTTATCCCTTATGGGAGGGGCAATCACCTCCCAGCCTTACTCCCAAGTTGCCCCTTCTGGTTCAGCTTCTCTCACCTTCTACCAGCTCTGTGCACACACGCACTGGGAACAGGCTCCTCTGGGTCCTCTGCTTCACTGCTGCCAGACTCTGAAGGCTCCAGAGTCATCACACAATTTCCAGATGGTCCTGTATCAGGTGCAGGACCCTTATCCAAGTCCTCTCCAGACTCCCTGACTGATCCCTTGTCTTCCTCACTGTCTGACTCCACTGCTGTCTGCACCAGCTGCCAGCGGACCACAACAAAACTTTTAGACAGAAGATCTCCAATAGGGGTCTTGAAGCACAAGCATCAAACTTCAGGCCATGGTTGCTTTGAAGCTTCAAAGACCAGATCTGAAGTAGCGCTTTACTCAAACTCATGAACAAACAGAGAAGAGAGGGGTTTTGAATTTTAATTGGGATACTGAAACATCAAATCACACTTGTTTGTTTTCTAGAGACCTGTCGTGTTAGTGTAAAAGGGAATGAAGCATGAAATGTAAAAGATGTCTATCTCTCAGACAATGAATGGATGCCTTGTTTATGGAATTAGGTTATTTCACATTAATTTAAAGAACACAAAGGAGCACTTACATTGAGGATATGCTAAGGTGAACATTTGTTTAGCTGTAGTTAATTGATTAGTCAGTTGGAAAGGAAAAACATTATTCATTTAAGCATTCTTGAATTAATAGACAGCCGTAACAGACAAATACACTTGTGCAATGGAGTGTAAAAACAACTGTTTCCTGAGTATGGCTTTCTTACTGAGTCTGTGCTTTTATTAAATCCTGAATGTAAATAAACAAAATGTTGAAGAAGAATGATATAACCTGTAGTTTGTTTGTTTTTTAAAGAACACAATTCTCTGGATTTTCCACTGCAACTAAGTGTCTAAGCACAACCAATTTTATGGGGGAGAATTTGGAATCTTACATAGCCAATCTTAAGGGAAGATGGAGAAACTCGCTGAAAAGGTGACTCTAATTGCAATGACCCCATGAAAATAGATATTTAATGATTTATTAAAAATCATTTGATGCTTAGGAATCAATCTGTCTAATCTCACAAGGAGGAGTTTCTAAGTTCCAGAAAAAGCCCAAACATATTTCCCCTTGGAAGGCTGGAATCAGTGTGAATACAAATACTGCTTCCTGCTTATAAACAGAATGGAATGCAATGCAATGCAATGCAACAGAACATAACAAAACAGAACAGGATCTTGGAGGTATTCTCATCCAACTCTCTGCTCAAGCAGAAGACTTAATACCATTTCAGACAAAACACTTTCCAATATCTTCTTAAAAACCACCAGTGATAGAACACCCACAACTTCTGGAGACAAACCATTCCACTGTTTGTTCTAAACTATCAGGAAACTTCTTCATTCTAAGCTGGATCTCTCCTTGATAAAGCCCATGTAACACTGCAACAAAGGATGCAAAGAGGATGTAAAACGGAGAAAAACGCTTGCCATTTGTTGGAAAACGCGATGCATCTGTTGTGTACTCACTGCGTATGTCTTTCATACGGTCTATCCATCGAGCATCCATCTACTGCTATATCATCCGCTCAAAAAGTTTTTAGCTGCACAAAACTTTTTGAGTGGATGAACTTTCCGCAGCATACGATCTACATCCGTGACACATACGGGCAACAAACATTCTATGTCCGTTGTCATCCATTAAACGTCTGCTGTATCCTCTAGGCATCCTCTGGGCATCCACACAAATCACATCCGCTCCAGCGGAAAACGGAAAGAGGGAAGAAGTGAAAGATACGCGGAACGTCCACACAGCGTTAGTAGCACGGACATAGAAAGGATGAAAGCGGATGCAGCTCAGATATAAAGTATTAAAATGGACAAAACATTTGTATATGGGATGTACCTCGGATATTTAGGATGTCTGGAGGATGTCTAGAGTATGTGGAAGGACACCAAGCGGAAAGCTGATATTTCCTATAAAAAGGGGGAGGAAATCACCTGGATCTCAGTATGAGTCCAGCAGCCATGGTGTGCAGACCTCTTCAGTTTCAGCCTTGGTCTTGCTCTTCCACATCATCCATTGATCTCCACCTAAGATCATCGCACACGTCCTTTTGGTAGCCGCATCATTCAACACCAGAAACCAAGCCCTATTCAGACTGTTTCACCTTTTTTATGCAGGAGAAGAAGAGAGACGTCAAGAGCTGTGTGGTCCGAAGATGGATCGGGAGAAGAGCGGAGTTTGGATTGTATGACAAGCTGATGATGGAGCTGAGAATGAGACACTCGTTAGCTTATCCAGGACTTCATGAGGATGCCACCACCTATGTTTGATGAAGTTGTGAGCGTCTGAGACTCAGGTTGACCAAGGCAAACACCAACTTCCATCCCCAGCCTGGAACTGACTGAAGTGGCACTGACTCTGCGCCACCTGCGCTCTGGGACCACATACAGAAAACATGCAGTATGCCTGGAGGGTGCCACACAACACCATCAGCATTGTGGTCAGAGAAGTGGTGCAGGCCATCATCAAAGAATACGTGGAGAAGCTCCTCATGTCCCACCACTGAAGAAGGCTGGAGGAAAGTTGCAGAGCAGTGTACAGAGGTGGAACTTTCACCACACCGTTGGAGCCATAGATGGGAAGCACGTGGCCTAAAAGCTCCAGCCAACTCAGGGTCCTCTTATCACAACTACAAGGCTTCTTCAGCATACCTCTTTTGCCATGGTTGATACCGACTACAAGTTCATGTACATCGATGCTTCAGGCACGGTCAGTTCAGATACTCAGATATACAACGCCAGTGACCTCAAAGATGGGCTGGAATGCAACCTCATCATGGGTTTTCCAGTCCAGACCCCTAACCAATGAACACAAGATGTGCCCTACTTCATCGTGGGTGATGACGCCTCTCTCCCTCAGAACCTACTCTATGAAGCGTACAGTTCAAGATACCTCACCGTGAAGAGAGGATCTTCAAGTACAGGCTGTTCAGGGGCAAGACGGGTGGTGGAGAACGCCTTCGGCATCCTGGCCAAGAAGTTCCAGGTACTTCTCACCACCATGCAGCATCGCCACAGACTGTAAGGAGCATCGTGGAAGCTTGCTGCATCCTGCATAATCTTATGTGCACCCGCTACCCAGTGTTGCAGAAACAGGCTCGTGGACCTCCAACAAGCAATGGGGACATGGAGCCTGGTGAATGGAGCAAGGGCGAAACCTTGATAGACACTGGATGTGCAAGGCCCACAGAACTTCACGTGAAGGGAAGAAGCAGCGCAACTTACTGACACACTGGTGCAACTCCCCAGCTGGAGCAGTGGAGTGCAGGACAGGATGGTAGATGCTTGATGGATGCTCCTTCAGCCTGTCTCATAACACTGATGAGTTTTGTGCATGTATGTTGAGTGGCCTTACAATGAACAGGCATTAATAAAGAGCTTTGTTTATGTTCAAATGTGTTGATCAATGATTAAATTGTTATTGATAAAAAGGCCATATGTGTGGCAACTGGGAGGGTGGACCATACAGTCCCACTATGCTTGCGCTGGAGGTTTATCTATCCACAGCTATCCTTACGATCCACAGCTATCCTTACCCATCCCACAGCTATCCTTACCCATCCACAAACATGCAAAGGCTTAACCATTTTTTCAAAGTTTTTCACCAACACTTTATTAAGTAAAAAAATGAACCAAGTGTGTGAAGCAAAGATAACTTTTATTAATAACAAACTGTATGACTTTATTAAAAGCAGAATGACCAAGTAAAGTGTCTTAAGCAAAGATAAAGTGAACAGGTAATAGCTCCGTTCTGGCACTACTTCTCAGTCACTGTGAGGCATGCCCATGGTCTCAGATGTAAAGGGACCAGGGACTGTGGAGGTGGCTGTGGCTGGAGTGCTGGTATGAGGCGCCATTGGGTGCCTGCCCTGAGAGTACAAGAGGAGATGGTGTGTGCAGGAAGCTCTCAGAGAGCTGACTCAGTCCCATGAGGTTGAGAGGCCCTTCATCAAGTACCTGGGATATGAGACCAAGACTGATGGCGATTGTCTGTTGACGGGCTTGGCTGTGGGGTGGAGGAAGGGGAGATGTCGTGGGGCTGTCTGGTCGCAGCTGGGAGAGATGAGGCATCTGTGGCGTCTGTGCATCCAAGGACCTGGGCCTGGACTGGGAAGCGGCTGCTCTTGCTGTGGGAAGTCCTGGTAGTGTAGCCTTGGTAGGTGAGAGGCTGTTGAATCCGTGGAAGGCTGTGACATCACCTGGGGTGGAGAGCAGACCTGGAGTGGGTAGAGGATTCAGCTGGGCTGGAGGGTGGTGCAGAAGAAGCTGTGATCCTCTCCTTTCATCACCTGGTACTGGGCCTCGGGCATGTCCATGAGGGTCTGGCTCACGTAGGTGAGGAAGGGCTTGCATTTTGAGGATGGTATGTCGTAGTGGACCCAGCTGAGAGAAGAGCTGTGCTTGCTTTTGATTGTGTCCCTGATCTCCAAGAGGACAGTGTGGCTCTATCCCTCCGGTCTGCTCTCTGCCTCCTCTTCTGTTGGAGGTGGAGCTGGGGGTGGTGTGGGTTGGTCTCTGGTGGCTGCTTCTTCTTGCTCCATCTGAGACAGGGGATCCTCCACGTCCTCCGGCACGGGGAGTGCAAGCTGTGGGGGGGTCTCTGTCGTGGGGCCTCCAAAGACACCTACCTGGACATGTAGCTGTCTCCTGGTTGGAAGAGGAGTGGCTCTCTGTGGCTGTCTGGGGAGAGGGTTGACAGAGGGCTGCCCTTTGTGGGGACTCACCCTCCAGGAAGCTGCACTTGGCCATGATGTTAGGTCTCCCAGTCAGTGAGCTTGATAGTGGCCTCCCAGATTTCTTCAGGCGCAGCTTGCCATACCAGGTGTGCATGTGCTTCCACCACCCAGGAGGACATAGCACGTGTAGCCAGGCTCTCTGCCTTCTCTCTCCAAGCTGCCTGCTTTATCTTGGTGTCGCATAGAGCTGTGCCCTTCCTCCACAGGTACTTGTTCTCCTTCACCATTCCAGCACCTCCTCTCATGGTCCTCGGAAATGGAGTACTGTCCTCTCTCCCTTCTCCTTGCCTTGCTCTTTCGTCCTCTGGCAGGGCCTCAGGGCCTTCAGCAGCAGGGCTTTGGGCCTTGGGACTGGTCCACCACAGTAGCAGCAGCAGAGAAGCACCAGCAGCACCAGCAGCAGCCGAGAAGCACAGCGCACCAGCAGCACCAGCAGCACCAGCAGCACCAGCAGAAGCACAGCAGCTTCAGAGTCAGCACCAGGGGGGATGGTTGTGTTTGTCCTTCTTGCCAGGGCTGGCAGGAGTAGGCATGGGCTTCTGTTCTTCCCCATTGTGTTCTCTCAAGATGTTCTGGCAGCAGGTCTTTCCTCTGAATGCTGACTGTTCGACGCTGCATCCTTTTATATCGCGAGCTTACGCCATTCATCCTGCCAATATCACGCATCCCTATACATCGCTAATGGCATCTGCTTTGCTTCCTTAGGCTCCGTGATGCATTCCGGTCATCTGTACGGCATCCACTCCTTCCGCTACATGTCTGCTTCGCTATTCTTCCCCCGGAGACCCTGCGGATGTGTCATCTGCTTCCATCTGCTTTCATCCTAGGTGCTTCTACGCAACATCTGCTTTATATCCCCGCTCACCATCCTCCCCATGTCCTTCCTTTCTGTTCTTTTCCATTCTTTATGCAAATTTTGGGCACTTTTGGAGCAGATAACAACGGATGGAGCACTCCGAAATTTGCTCGA
>BHFT01038170.1:0-47758 GCA_004320025.1 Laticauda laticaudata | reverse complement strand
GAATTCTAGGAGTTGAAGTCCACAAGTCTTAAAGTTGCCAAGTTTGGGGAGCCCTAGATTAGCACATCTGTTAGGAATAGATAGTGTAACGTATGAGCTCTGGAGGCATATTGTTGGTTAAGTTTGTTTCTGGATTCCTTTAGTAGATATTATTCACTCTTTGAAATATTATTTTTTTTCCCTGGGTTTGCATTCGATACAGCTAATCCTCGACTTACAACCATGACTGAGCCCAGAATTTATGTTGCATAGCTAGACTTTTTGAAAGTGAGCTTTGCTCCCGTTTTATGACTTTTCTCGCCACCTGTTGTGAAGCAAATCATTCCAGGGGTTAAGTTAGGAATGTGATTTGTTTTCCCTGTCAATTTTGCTCATTGGAAGGTCATAGGAGGGAACACTGTGACCGTCATAAAACACGAGCCAGCTCCCAAGCATCCAAATTTTGATCACATGAATGTTGGTATGCTGCAATGGTCGTAAGAGTAAAAAAAAAAAGGTCATACATCACTTTTTCCCAGTGATGCTGTAACTTGGAATGGTCAGTAAATGAAATGTTGTAAGTCGAGGAATATCTGTATGTGCTGCCTGGAGCCATTATTA
Organism: Laticauda laticaudata; assembly: GCA_004320025.1. Lineage (NCBI taxonomy): Eukaryota > Metazoa > Chordata > Lepidosauria > Squamata > Elapidae > Laticauda > Laticauda laticaudata. Next base: position 47,158 of record BHFT01038170.1, on the reverse strand, counting down.
CACAATGTAGGCAGCTATATCAATCTCATAAATAAAGCCTGTTGACCACTGACATTATCAAGATCAGGGGTCTTCAAACTTGACAGCTTGCCAAGTTTGAAGACTCTTGATTTAGAAGTTCAGCCCACCCAGGCAATCTTTGGAGAGAGGTCACCTCCCCCCTCACAGGCTATTACTCCAAATATCTTCTCAAGGAGCTAACTAGAGCAGGGGTCTTCAATCTTGACAGCTTTAAGACTTGTGGACTTCAACTCCCAGAATTCCTCCTTCAGTCTTGTTAGCTCAGGAATTCCAGGAGTTGAGGTCCACAAGTCTTAAACTTGCCATGTTTGAAGACCCTTGATCTAGATAATTCAGTCTTTGCTATTTTGGGTCTAGCTACCCAGTTTCTCAAAGGCCCAGAAGCATTGGTCCTCACATTGTCCTTTGAGTACCTTTTAGTAGACTAAAACATTGGATACTCTTATTATTCACATCTTCAGTCAACAGTAGAAAGAGAGAAAACATGCAGGCACTTTAAAGGAAGGACGAGCAAGAGAGAACTCAACCCCACATTAACCCTTAAAGAACTGACTTCTTTCTACAAAACATTTAAAGACACACATCAAGATTACAACTTGGTTAACCCAAATAAATTTTGTGCAACAGCTTAATCTTCCAGGAAGAGATCAAACTTTCCACCCTCTGTGATGGGAACTTTCTAAGCTAGTTCTGCTATTGAAGAGCTTACAAGAATAAGCTGGACAGATTTTCTTCCCCTCAATGTTTGGCCATTTTAGGGAATTTATACAAGCTTTTCTTGATTTTTCAGCCTGCTGTTAATGATTTAATCTTGCCTTTTTGACAAATAATGTCAATGTAAGTCTAGTGCATTTTGATTCTTCCTTTGACAACGTACTAAAGGAAGGTATCACAGAAGGATATTCTCCCAGTGAGAAACCTGGGAGAAATTCTATAGGAAACTGGATCGATACCAAGGTTGAAAGAAATAAAGAGAATCTCTTTGCCAAGAAAATAACACAGAACAAAAATCCCAGAATTAGAAGCAGGACTCTAAGGGTTAATTTTCACATGCAGATTAAATTATTATTTTTTCCTCCTCCTTTTCTCAAGCAGTCATTGCAAATGCATTTTTTTTCTTGAAGAATCCAGGCATACTGTATTCAGTTTAGGATCCTGTATGCAAAGTGGTGCCATGCTCTATTTCAATAAACCAGCTCGCATAGATTTTTAAAAAGTGATTTATTTGTGAGAGTCCTGTGAAATGCTTGAGAAGATGACAGGCGGCATCCTTGAGATAAAACAACACACCCCAATATTTTGTACAAATTGTCACTCAATTGGCATAAACATTTAAGTGGTCGCCATTGATGCTTTGTCGTGCATACAAATCAGTTAATATTGGGATGAAAAGAAAATCAAGACAATAGCATGAAGCTCACTAAGAAATTGCAAGATTTGATGTCAACAAATAAATCACAGAATCTAATTCTGGTTAGTGTCAGGGTAATTCTGGAAATTTGTGGTTAAACTCATTGGCAAGCAAAATTCTATGCATTCTAGTAACTTGTAGGCAGTGAGGGGATTATCTACACATGCAGTCAAATTCCAGTTGACTTGTAAACAGCTCAAACAGTTCTAACAGTAGCATGCCCTTTCTTAAATTCAGGAATTTCATTTCCTTGATGGATAAGGATCAAAGATTGATTGATTGATTGGTTGGTTGATTTTATTTATTTGTCAGTCACTTACAAGATAATAGGTATAAGTATAAACATGAGTAACAAGACAGGAAATAGGTATGAATAAATGGGGACAATAGGACAGGGATGGTAGGCACGATGGTGCACTTATACATGTCCCTTTCAGACCTCTTAGGGATGGGGTGAGATCAATAGTGGATAGTTTGAGGTTAAAGGAGTGGGGGGTTAGAGGATGTAACCTCTAACCCCTACTCATTTGTCTCACCATTGCATGAAACTTTTTAACTCACTCGCCCATAGCTTCCCCACAATGTCTTATTATCAAGAAAGAGACATGGAAATATGCATTGGGAAAGAATCTGAGGAAAAGACAGAAAAGTGAAGGAGGCTATTTGTAGCTCACCTATGATCAGATCCTCCAAGGTTAACTTGAAGTCATGGATCTGGAAAAGGGATAATTGTGCTGTGCTAGTTCTCATTTTGTTTTTGTAAAGGACACGAGGGAAACATGTGGTGGTATTGTATTATTCATACATCTGTTCTTTAAGTTTCCTTGCATGGTAGCTAACATAGGTTTTCCTAGATATTTATCAAGGTGCCACAGAATCAATTCCATCTCCTGGTGGAATCATAGACCAAAGCTGTCCCAAAGCTTTTTTCAAGAGGCAACTGGACTTCCTTATTTTTCTTTGAAGATGTTTTGCTTCTCACCCAGGCAGCTTTTCAGTTCTGACTGGATGGTGAGGAGTGGAAGGAGAGACAACATAGGAGAACAAACCCAGGAGGACAAGATTCAGGAGTCCACCTGCATTTAAAAGACAAAGACCACTCTTTTGAAGACAGCAAAGTCCACATTTTGGACAGACAGGACTATTGGTTTGAAAGAGGGGCCAAAGAGGCCATCTAGGTCAAAATTGAACAGCCCTCCCTCAACAAAGTGTGACACAGACAAACCTTCAAGTGGTGTCAATGGCCCTCTAAAAGGATGCAAATGACTAGCAGTCTGCAAGGAATATAAATCCTTCCATTCCCCACTATCCTGTCAGAGCTGAAGAAGCTCCTTGGATAAGAAGTGAAATGTCGTCAAAGAAAAAACAAAAAATCCAGTTGCCTCTTGAAAAAGCATGTTTGAGATAAACATGACCTGGATGACTGAGAATCTCCATAGACATGGCCCAACACTTATCATGCTGATCTTAGTTGGGATTACCTTTACAGAGGAGTTACAGCCAAAGGTTGTACATATGCCAAGTATCAGCTGAACAGTTGAATCACACATCAAGTAGACATCATGAAACTAACTGATGAAAGTGAATAGGGTAGTTAATTTACCCTGGGTATCCTGTTACAGCGTTCAATTGTTCAAACTGAAAAATACTCAGAAATATTTTGTTAGCCAACTTATCGTTGTCAAACACTTTGAAGCTACTGTACAGTGTGTGTGTGTGTGTGAGTGTGTGTGATTCTGGGCTATAATATTCTCTTGTGTATAAATAAATAAATCCATTTCATAAATCCATTCTACCCCTTTTAAAAGATTGTGAAAAACTGCCTGGTATTTAACTGTGCATTTGGGATAAAAGTAAGCATTCAGAAGAATTTTGTGTCTTCACTCAACATCTATTGAATTTTATTTAATTATTCCTTCATCATCCATATTTGTAGACATGCAGAAAACATTACTCATCATTGACTTTGGGGTCATGCTATATTGAGTTCACTGACTGATCCTTTCATAATGATCACGTTTTTCCTAAAGTCACCAAGCGTCTAAATTCAAGGAATCAAATTACATTAAAGTGTACTTTTCGCAACGTGCAACCTGAACAATCTGGAACTGAACACACTCAGAACCATAGAAATGGTAGTAGACTTTAGAAGAAACCCTCCCATACTACCACCTCTTACAATACCAGACAACACAGTATCAACAGTAGAGTTCTTCAAATTTCTAGGTTCTATTATACCACATGACCTAAAATGGACACCTAACATCAAAAATGTTCTTTCTGCACCCACTCAGAAAGCTCAAACTGCCCAAGGAGCTGCTGATCCAGTTCTACAGAGGAATCACTGAATCTGTCATCTGCACCTCTCATCGTTTGGTTTGGTTCTGCAACACAACAGGACAGACACAAACTTCCGAGGATAATTAGGACTGCAGAAAAAACAATTTACTACCAACCTGCCTTCCATGGAGGACCTGTATCCTGCAAGAGTCAAAAAGAGGGCTGTCAAAATATTGACAGACCCTTCACATCCTGGACATAAACTGTTTCAACTCCTTTCCTCAAAACGATGCTATCGAGCACTGCACACCAGAACAACTAGACACAAGGGCAGTTTTTTTCTGCATGCCATCACTCTGCTAAACAAATAATTCACTCAACACTGTCCAACTATTTACAAAGTCTGCACTACTATTACCATTAATCTTCTCATCACTCCTTACCACCCATTCCCTCCCACTTGTGACTGTATGACTATATCTTTGTCATTTGTCTCCTTACAATTTATATTGACTGTTTCCTAGTATGATTTGATTGCTTATTGTACCCTATGACTATCATTAAGTGTTGTACCTGATGATTCTTGATGAATGTATCTTTTCTTTTGTGTACACAGAGAGCATTTGCACCAAGACAAATTCCTTGTGTGTCCAATCACACTTGCCCAATAAAAAAGAATGCTAATTCTAATAAAAGCCAATTCAAAAAAAATGATTATTTTGCAGGTCTACCAGACTATTAAAAGAATAACCATACTGCCTACAACTGGGTTCATTCTAATTGCAGACAGCAGGTACATAATTAGTTGCCAATAATTTCTTCCTTCCCAGCTATAAGCTTTCTTGAAAGTAATTAACAATGAATTAGAGAAGTTCTAAGAAGATGTAAATTAACTATTCAATTAACTGTTAGAAAATGTGTTGACTTGACAACCTCTTCCATGGAAGTTTAAATAAAACATTATAATGATCTCGGAAGATGAAAGAGATCAACCATAAAAGTAAAGCTAAAAGAATCTGCATAATACTATCAATGTATTATATGAAATACAATTAAGATTAAAAATTAATCATCCATTATTATTATTTTTTTGCTGTACAGAAGCCTGAAACTTCAGAATGTATTTAGTTGTGCCCTAAAAAATGTGGTTTGGGTGTAGAAAAGTCTGCCAGATCTAATATAGATATAATGTTGAAGATCTAAAGTTATCTGGAAGATAATAAACAGGTACATAATTGGCTCTTACAAACATAAAGTTTAAAAATGCTCTGATTTATAGATTTCATTTTATCCCATTATTTCTGGTTTGAGATTTATATTACCATGGAGTAATAATATTTGGCATCCTCATACATTTTCCTAAAAATATAGGAAACATTTTTCTAAAAATATAACTCCATAAATCTGTTTGAAATAGATACCAGCAAATTTGCTCTTAAATCAAACCTAATTTACAGACAAAGCAAACTATGCTCGTGTTTCTGCAGTATAGCTATAGCCATTCACTATTCTAAAATTTTAATTAAAACCAAAGTAGACGGCACACAGCTCAAATTTACCACGTATAAAGTAATTTCACTACATTCCTTAATAATCTTATGAACAATTGAAATAATTTGAAAAGAAGATTCCAATCTAACTGTCAATTAAAATACTTCTTTGGTCTTTTTAGTTGCCAGCAGAAAGGGAGTGGGGAAAGTAGGGCATTCCTTAAATGCTTCAGATCTTCAGATAATTGCTAGGCAGCCGAAGCTTCTGGTGCGCAAGATTATTATTGGAGGCATGATTGATGACTCTTAGCTATGGATGTGTCCATTGGGAGAATATACATCCAGGAGGTGGGGGAAGACCAGGATAAGGGTGAAATGAATAATGTGTCTTAGAGTCAGCTGCACCAGGTAACAACAACATGTTCACTCCTAATAAATGATTTTTTTTAAACTCTGAGAGATGCAGCTGGAGACTTATGATTCGAATCGGGGTGGATTGTTGGAACCCTGACACTAAACATAGGATTGAGAAGACAGAAGATGCAGCTAGCAAGAAAATTCAATTGCTTTAGGCCAAGTTTTCAATCACTTCCATGCCCTCCAAACAGCGTTTGACACTAATCGTACAATTGTACAATCAGCATAATTCCTAAAGCCAATCAGGCTTTACACACACACACACACACACACACACACACACACACACACACACACACGGAGGGGAATACATTTATAGCACAATAAGCAGTGACAGCACCTGTATTTTATTTATTTATTTCTGTATGTATTTATTTACTTACTTACTTACTTACTTACTTATTTTGGTTTGATATTTTGCAAGAGTCCTTTGCAAATATTTTTTTTTTTAAAGAGTTTTCTAAAAGGTTAAAGCAGCTTAAGCAACCAAAAACAGCCCTGAAAATCCTGTTGAGAATTATGAGGGGGCATGATATACCACATCATTCATTTTGAAATGTGGTTTTGTTTTTAAAGTCTACACTCATGGTTGTAGGCTGCATCAACAATTTGAATTGAGCAAAGAGGAGATGGAATTTCTAAATGGTGTCTATAAACAAATATTCCAAACTAGAAGCTTAAACTTCCCTGACAGAAGAGATGATTCTGGAACGATCCAGAACTCTTCATTCCCAATTCAAAACAAGAGAAAATAAACGGGCAGACTACCTATCCATGAGGAAGTACTCTGAAAACCTCCAGGCTATTTATAATGTTTTCCCATGTGTACATTCCCTCTAATGAGGAAAAGCGAAAAAAATAAATAAACACAAGTCCATCCCAATTCCCTCGATTTGGGTCACAGTGTTCCAAGAATAGATCCAAAAATTTGTCAAGAACCAAAATTACATCTATCCAGTTTCTTCTGCATTTTAATATATAGGCAGTGTGCACTTTTCTGGTTGTGGGCAAATATATTTAAGCAGTTGTTATGAAGTGATAATGGTGAAGCCGGTGGGCCACCATTCTTCTTAGAGGACCCGAAAGCAAAATATGTTGGCGGCTAAATTCAGCAGAAGAATGGGTTTGGTGAGGGGACCTTCTAACAAAATAAGAGGAGGCCTGCACATTCTGTTTTGCTTCGTCACTGCAATTTTTAAAATGTTTTGGGTTATAGCAAAAACATTATTGAATATTAGATTTTATCTGATTTGCAGGTCCAAAGGTGTACGTAATGATAAATTGATTGCAGGCACTGTTTGATGAACTATCTGCCTTTCTCCTCAATGTAATTTTTTGATACATTTTCTGTCTGGGTGAAAAACAGTAGAACTAGAAATATCACTTCTTAAACACAGATGGACAAAATATGATGAACAAAAGGGTGCAGAATTTATTTTGGACTGGTACAAAAAGCTTGCACAAAAAGTAAACACAAGTTAGTTGAAATTACGTCTCTCTAACTGTATACACAATTGACTAAATCCTTTAAAGGGATGGAATTAATTCACCAGATGGTAGATTGGTAGCATAAAGTCACAAGTCAAAGTGATGGATCTATATATATATTTCAGAACTGAATTCTATAAAGATAAATAACTAGTAAATCTGAAGAATATATCTTGATGACCTCTTACCGATGTAGTGCCCAAGGCTGGGTCACAAAGCAGATTAATACTTTTTAAATACATTTCATCTTCTTGACAGTTAATGTATTACTATGAGATTTTTCCAAAACTTCTACCGTGTTTATTGAGTCAAGGTCGTTTTTTTTTTTTCCAATAACTTATGATCTAACTATATAATTTGCAGGTCCAAAATTGTGCATAGTGATAAATTGGCTCCAGGCACTGTTTGATGAACTATCAGCCTCACACATAAATGTGATTCTTTGATAAATTTTCAGTCTGGATGATAAAGTGCAAAGGTTTCCAAATGTTTTAAGCTATTGGTCACATTTAGAAGATTAGCACAGGGACTCTGACCAAATGGCTGCCAGTCATTTAATGGACAGTTTTCTAAATCATCCATTTATCAGGGGCAAATTTCTGTGAGACAGGATATTCTGCACCTTTTCATCGTATCATTATTTTCACACCACCGATGCCCGTCACCTGGCTCCAGATGGATTAATTTCTAAATCAACCATTAGGTTGTCACCAGTTTGTCTACTCTCTGACCAGTAGCAGCAAGGTGGTATTGGTTATATTCTGGATATTGGTTTTAGATCATTACTTCTGGACTTTGTGCTCAAATGGTGAAATAAATGACACTTATTATCATCTTCTTTTAATGACCCTATAATCCCTTGCGGGGTGGAGTCTGGGAAAATGAATGGAGCAAGAATTTTAATGGCTGGATGCCGAAGGACAGTGGTTACACCTCAAAACAAGTCGTCTATATAAGAGTCACACGGGTCTCTCTCTTTATAGAGCCTCTACCTGGGATCGAACTCACAGCCTCCGGATTATGAAGCGAGAGCCCTACCTCTAGGCCCCCACACCACTCTCCATTACTATATAAAAGTAAAAAGTTGAGGTTTCGTGTTACTATCTCATTATCTTATTCAAAGGAGTTGGAAGTTGATGGGGTTTTTTTCTTTTTCTCCTCTTCTCTACACTTTTCTCTCCTCCCCCTTTCCTCCCTTATTTTGCCTTCATCTTTCTTGATATTTTTGTATTTAGCACTTTGTTAAAATTAATTTTTAAAAATTGAATCACGCACCTTTCCTTGTAACAACCCTCAATGATAGAGGAGAAGTGATAAAACATTGACATTGTTCTTTCTTTTTTTGACCTTTGGAATATGTTCCTTTCCAAAGAATAGGATGGGAAGTCTTAGCTTCGCAATAAGACACATGGATAGAAAGGTGCCAGTTAAGCAAACTTCTGAGTTCCAGAGCATGTCTAAAAATGCTGTACAGCCCTAGAGAGAAGCATCCTTGATTGTGGTGCCAAATGCAATCTGCCTTTTTATATTTTTACAGATAATCAGAGTTGGAAGGAACCTTGTAGGTCATCAAGTCCAACCCCCCGCCCAAGCAGGAGACCCTACACCATATCTGACAAATGGTCTTCCTGAAAGTCTCAAGTGATGACGCTTCCACAGCTTCTATAGGCAACTTCTGTTCTATTGGTTGATTGTTCTCACTGTCAGAAAATTTACCCTTATTTCCAAGTTAAATCTCTCTTTGTTTAGTTTCCATCCATTGTTTCTTGTCTGGCCTTTGGGTGCTTTGGGAAATAGCTTGACCCCCTTCCTCCTCTCTGGGGCAGCCCCTCAAATATTGGAAGATTACTGTCCTGTCTCACCTGGTCCTTCTCTTCACTAGACTAGCCAAGCCCAGTTCCTGTAACCATTCCTCATATGTTTTAAGCCTCCAGTCCCCTCATCATCCGGTTGCTCTTCTTTGCACTGTTTCTAGGGTCTCAACATCTTTTTTATGGTGTGGTGACCAAAACTGGATGCAGTACTTTAGGTGTGTCTTACTAGGGCTTTATAGAGTGGCATTAATACCTCACTTGGTCTTGATTGTATCCTTCTGTTCATGCAATTTAAGATTGCATCGGCTTTTTTGGCTGCCGACGCACATTGTTGGCTCATGTTTAGCTAGTTGTCCACGAAGACTTCAAGATTCCCCTCACAGTTCCTGCTACTGAGCCTGGTTTCACCCAGTCTATATGTGTCCTTTTGATTTTTCTTGCCTAAATGTAGGACTTTACTTTTCTCTACATTGAATTTCATTTTGTTAGATTGTTGCCTTCTTTTCACCTTCATAAATTCTGATTGTTTTAATCATTTTATTGCAAATCACTTAGAATAATTAGGTTAAAAGGGTCTATTTGAAACTACTAACTTGCTTTTTATAGGCAGTTTGGAGGTGGTTGCTGTTGTTGTGTGGTACAATGCCCTTGGTTGTTTGTGTTTGTCTTCTTTTTTCCTATTTGTTTATAGGTTGCATATTTGCATTTTATGGTCATTAAATCATTTTATATGCTGCGTTTCCGACAGATTAAAGGATAGATGTGTTTAGATCAGCCAAGAATGCTTCCACCAGCCTCCATCAAAAGTAAAAGGCTAAGATGTTTTTTTCTTTGTACTTTGACAATCAGGTCTATTTACATAAATTTCACTTTCATGCTCAAGATGGCAGTGCTCTCATCATTCAAAAACAAATTTCCTTCCCCATTTTCTTCCCATCAGTCACGGAAATCTAGAAAATAGCAATCAATCTCAAAAGAAAGTCAGGCATATTATATTTTGTATACAGGCAAAAGCCTTGGAAGAAACCCCTGGTTGAAAGGGAGGTTACAATTAAAACTGACTGGTGGCAGGACAGGCTGATAAATTTGGCCTCCTCTGATTTTTAAAGTGTATTTCGACAAATATGTTTCAAAATAGAACGTTAATGGATAAACATTTTGGGATTAATGTGAAATGTAGGAACCTATAGTAGAAGAGCAGGCAGAACTGGAGGATAGAATTAAATGCATCATCAGCTTAGAATCATTATGTTGCCAGAAACGATTCAAGTCCCTCTTGAATTCTGCTGACCCTCCTATGGCTTCTATTTAGCACTGAACTTTCAATGACTGATTAGATTCTTGTCGATAGACTTGAGCAATAAATCCCTTTTGAATTGCACCTAGTCTTGATCCCATATTCTTAACACTGGTACACCACAGGGTTGTGTGTTGAGTTTTTACTTTGTACTGTTTATGTGCATGACTGCATTCCCACTCACACCACTAATACTATCATTAAATTTGCAGATGGTACAACAATGGTGGGATTCATCACTGGTGGGGATGAGTCTGCCTATTGGTTGCCTTTGTGCTTTCATGGTGTGGAGAAAATAACATGGTCCTTAACACCAATAAGACCAAGGAGCTTATACTGGATTATAGAAGGAATAGATCAGACATCAAGCCCTTGCTTATCAATGGAGACCGACTGGAGCAAGTGGCCAGTTTTAAGTTTCTGGGTAAAAGAGGACCTAACTGGGGTGCCCACATTGCAGCCCTGGTCAAAAGGACCCAGCAGAGATTATACAATCTGAGACTTCTCAGGAAGCAACAACTGAATGAAAAACTGCTGGTGTCCTCCTACCGCTGCACCACAGAGAGTATCTTAACTTACTGCAACCTATGTATGGTTTGCCAATTGCACAGTGGCAGATAGAAAAGCACTCCAGAGGGTTAATGTCATTCCCAGAAGATCATGGGTTGCCCTCTTCCCAGAAACCTTCTCGAAATATCGAGGGCGACGGAATTCTTTCAAGTTTTGTTTCTCAAAGATCCATCTCATCTTGGGAACACTTTTTTTTTTAACTATTACCATCTGGCAGGTGCTACAGGACAATAAAAACAAGGACAAATAGGCTGAAAAACAGCTTCTATCTCAGGGAAGTAATTCTGTTGAATTCTCCTGTACAGTGCAATATTAATGCAATATCAGGGATTTGAATTCAATTGTATAGAATGCGAAGGATGTCTGTGTTTTGTTTTGTTTTTATAGTTATAATGTACACTGAAGATGGCATTTAATTTTGTTCTACAAGGTGCAATGACAATAAAAATAAACTACATTAACTACTACAACTTTTGTACCTAATACAACCATTCTAAACACATTTGCTAGGTACTGCAGAAAGACAGAACTTTGTGGGATTTATTTCTAATAATATTAGTTTAATTTACTTTATTGTCATTGCACCTAGAACAACAAAATCAAACACCATCTTCAGTGCACATCATGATCATGCCCATTACACAAACACACATCCTTCACCTTTCACACATTGAACCGGAAGCCCCCAACACTACGCTAACACTGCATTATACAGCAGAAAGTGTTGGAATAAATAAATTAATAATTAATTGTGCACAATATTGTGTAATTCATTTTCGGGTTCAAAGCTTATATTTTCCTTTTCCCCAAAATGTGGAAATGTATACATTTGGAACTGCAGTGCTGAAATTAACTGTCTGACTGCTTTGCTTTGCTTTGCTTTGCTTTGCTTTGCTTTGCTTTGCTTTGCTTTGCTTTGCTTTGCTTTGCTTTGCTTTGCTTTGCTTTGCTTTGCTTTGCTTNAGAAAGAAAGAAAGAAAGAAAGAAAGAAAGAAAGAAAGAAAGAAAGAAAGAAAGAAAGAAAGAAAGAAAGAAAAAAGGAAGAAGTATACTTCCAAGCCTCTGTTCCTCTGCTTTAAACAGTGACTTAACCATTCACTTAACCAGTAAGTTAATATTGATAAAAATATAACTGGGAAATTCTTAGTACCTTATCTTATACCTTTCATTGTTAATGGTGTAAGAGACCAAGGCATCATTGTAGTAGTAGTAGTAGTAGCAGTAGTAATAGTAGTAGTAGTAATAGTAGTAGTAGTAGTAGTAGTAGTAGTTGATACCTAGGATGCTGGCAGCAACCCCATCAACCATCAGCACGAGCCAATTATATTTATGATATTATCTTTTTTATTAATTTAAATGTTCAGTTGACTTGAGTTTCCTGATTAATAAATAAGAGATGATGATGATGATGATATAAACTTCAGGTATGGAGAGTTGTAGTTGTTATAAACCAGGAGAAAGGAAATGAGACATAAAGAGTTTGAGATGTGATCTCTAGCATTCAACATTTTTCTTGTGGGATCTGAGTCTACATTTTTTTCAGGTCTTTTTCATTCTCTCAGTTTAAGGGAAAAGCACTTTCATCCATTCTCTTCCTTCTTATCGCTGTCCCTCAAAATTCCACAAACATTTGGTCCCTGGCTCGAGCAAATTCTGCACTTGGAAGAAATATTAAAAGTATTTTTATGGAGGTATATAATGGAGAAAAACAAGCTTTTACCCTGAACAACTTGTGTGCCTTGTCCCTTCCATCTTAAGTTGAATTTAAGAGCTAAAGCTTCAAATGAAGGCAAATAACCTGGTGTGGCAACGTTATTTTCAATCTTGGATAATTATGCATGTCCTTCTCTCTATAAATATGCCTGAACAATGAACTGCATCCACCAGTTTTTCTGGCAATGTCACAAATGTTGCTTGCCTTCTTCTGTGATGACTTTGACTTCCCAATCTAACCAACATCCCTTAAAATTCTCTTGCGGTTCCCGAATCAAATACTGCTTACTTTCTGAAAGCAATCAGTCACCTAGGGATTGTCCCCTGCTGAGACCTTCACAATACAGTCAATAATTCTGATTTTTAAAGCATCAAGCAAAAATGGACTAAAGAGGTCATCCAGTCACGATAGCATCTGAACTGTTCTTGTGTATTCAAAATATTACAGATCCGTGGTTTTTTTTAAAAATATATATTATTATTCATGCATTTGATTGCATTCAGTGTTCTGGTTGTTAGGAGAAGCATGCACCAAGCATTAGAAGAGCAGTTGATTGATATTGGTAACCAGGAGACCCAACATATGAAGTTGCATCATGCAGTGAAGCTAACCCTTGGGTCTGGGTGCCATGCAGGAAGGGAAGGAGGCAGGGGAATAAAACCTACATCAGTGAGTCTGTGGAACGGCTCCTAGGTAAGAGTTGACATGAGAGAGGGGGTTATTTCAGCAACACAGACAGAGGCTTTAAAAATATATCACACATAGTAATAAAGCAGACTTCGTTTTGTTGTTTTCTTTTCTTTTCTTTCTTTCTTTCTTTCTTTCTTTCTTTCTTTCTTTCTTTCTTTCTTTCTTTCTTTCTTTTCAAGGAACTTTTACTGCTTTATCCAGGGAAAAAAAAAAAAAGACAAAGAAGACACAGACAAAGTACATTTGCTTTCAAATTAACTGGCTTTATTTTGGAATAGTTTCAACCCTTCACCAAGTCCCTGAAGGTTGTGGATTTCACCCACCCTGGAGCATGTCATTTCGGGCAACGTCAATGCTTACTGGCCTGAATCAAAGCAAAATATGCTCTCGGACTTCCTTTATCCTCTTTCTTGCAGGAATATCATCATTATTAAGGACTCCGATCAATCGTAAATGAGATTGCCCAATTGATTCTCTTGTTGATGCCCCTGCTGGCTATCGAGCCCAGAAAGAGGGGGATTTAAACTGGCAGCTTCTGCATATCATTTCATAAGGAAAGAGTCAAGAGCAATCGAACAGGATAGTTTGCGTTGGGATTGTAACAGAATAAAAAGAAAATTAAAAATAAAATAAAAGCAAACTCTGCCTGCATCCAGGATAACACAGAGGGAATTTGGAATGTGATTGTGTGTGTGTTTGTGGGTCTATGTGTGTCATATAGGTGAAGCATTTGAAGTCTTCTACCATTTTGCCCAACAGAAAAACTTAATCAAAATCTATAAAGGGATGATCAAAATAGTGCCTAGGGATGTACAGGTGGCTAAAACCAACATTTAATTTAACCGCAGTTTGTGAAAGAAGCCAGGTTCATGTAACATACGATGCCAGAACAAAACCAAATTATTTTCTAGACTACCCTACAAATCCATGATGGCGGGAGAAGCAATCAAAGACCACCCAGAACTGTCTGCATTTATCAAACTCTTTTTTTTTTCCTGGAGGTTGAAAGACATGATTAAAAACAAACAATATTTCCCATAAGCCCCAGCTAATGGCAAGGGATTGTGAGAACTGTAGTCGAATGGCTCTGGAGAGCACAATCTTTGAAGCATCCCCCCCCCCCCCCCCNCCCCCCCCCCCCCCCCATTAACTGAGAGACATCCCCAAACTATTAAACCTTCAGAAATTAATTTCCTGTTACTTAAATATGCCATTCTGTGATGTTGGAAATTAGCCCATGCCATAAAATATGTGATTGCTCCATTTTTATTCCCATTTTGCCAATGTTGCTTACAAGAGTTTACATTCATTTTATCCACACAATAAACCCCCTGACTGGGTCTCCCTATGCCTTAAACCAACAGCTTATGAATCAAGGAAGTTCTAAACCAGAGAGAGAGAAAATGTAAAAGATTTGCTATCTTTCTCTTTTTTAAAAAATACCACATTTTTACTTTTAGCAGAAACACACTTTTTCCTGTACATTTTGAGCCAAGAGTAAATGTTGAAAAGCAGGTAGAATATGAAAGAAAAAGGAGTATCTGACGTTCAACAACTGCTACAAACTACTTAGGTTCTTGGCTTTACTATATATTAAGTCCTTCAAAAAAAATACGGTAGTTAAGAATCTGGAATATCTCTGGGATATTAGTTGCAGTTGGCTTGCATATGTATATCTTGTCTCATTTTTCAAGTCTTCTTGATTTACATGTAGTGCTAAATTAGGCCTTGTTGAACAAGCCCTAGCAGGATTATGCTATGCATGGATGACAAAACTGCAGAGATGCACACATCATATTAACTTTGGTGGCTCCACCAGGGAAGCACAACTATCATATACCTTTGGCTGAAGATTGGTATTCTCCTTCTACCAGGAGATGATGGTCTCCTTCCACCAAATACACATTTTGGGGAAGGATGCACAAATGGAGAGAAGAAAGGAAGGATCTATGACAATTCACCATGGCCAACTCACCCTGGCCAATTCACTGCGATACAACACGCCACAGGGCAAAACTTCAACTCATATCCAAGAAATAATGGAATTGAATAAGTAAAGAAAGGATGCAAAAGGAGGGACAGAATGAAATGTGAATAGCAAAAAACTAAAAAAAAGTATTTATTTGAAATAATTAAACAGAATTGTTAAATTGTCCCGCAGCAAGTTGTCCCATGGTGAATTAGACGTGGTGTGTTGTCCTGCAGTGAGTTGGCTGTCATGAGTTGGCCATGGCGAGTAATCCCATTCTGGAAAGGAAAACAGATCAGCCAAACCAACTCTGTTCCTCAATGGTATGGCAGAGGTGGCAATTCTCACATTCCATCATATTAAACCAATATTAAACCTTTTGCATCTTTGACCTCTAACACTTCCATATCATGAGTTTGTTACAAGATGCACACAGACATACTATTTAAAAAAAGGTTGATTATGGTTCTAACTCAACATGTTTTCTAGAGGGAAAGAAGCAGAAAATCAAATGAAGGGATTGGAGAATCTAAAATTTTGCCCCCAGGCCACAATCATCAGCTGTTTTAAGTTGAATATTAATTATAAAGTGCTGTCTTCAACTATTAGGCAACAGAGAAGCTGGGATGGAATATACATTCAGTAGATTCAATAAAGCAGAAAGCTCTGTCAAACACAGTTGGTTGAGGTCCTCCCAATAGAAGAGAATACATAATAATCTCAGGTTGAACTGTGGGGTCATTGGTACTCTCTGAGCTTGCTTGTTTGTTTGCTTGAAGACATTTCATTACCCAGCTAAGGAACATCATCAGTGCCAGTGACTGTGAGGGTTTGCTTTCTGTTTATATACAGCAATTTGGTCTTTTATAGTATAAGAATATATATATAAGAATATATATATAATAATATACATATAAGAACAGTTACTATATAGTACATAAAGGCAGAATACTAACAGAATACTAACCAAGTAACAGTCAGAAAATATGATGAAAATTTCTTAATCTCACAAAATATGGAGAGATTCAACCATAGTTTCAACTGGGAAGCTGTCAGGATCCTAAACAGAGATAAATCCAAAAATGTTACAGAATTCCTGGAAGCTTGGCATTCAAACAACTCAGACACATAGAGATAAACCACGTTTATACACGACTTAAAAGAGAGACTAAAAAGCTAAGAAGAAATTAGAAAGACCAGAACACATCTTCTTCAGCAACCAACACCCAGATATGCAGGGATTGCCACCAGACAAACAATCAAGCAGAAAACAGTACTTTAATCAAGGAACTATGAAGGGGGAAAGCACAGCCCCACCAATAGTGGCAGGGAACAAATCCCATGTTGCACTTGCACTGAAAATGTTACCTAGTTGGGTAATAAAATGACTTCAAAGAAACATCCAAGTTCAGAGATCACCAAGGATTCATGGTTAAGATTGTGAAATACAAGTAGCTATGCACCTTCGAAGTCAGATTTGCAAACTTCTAAGAATTACAAGTTAGAATTACAAGCCAAGGGGGCATAATGTTCATGACGGATGTTATCACAAATCATACATTATAATGTAAACTATATGTATTATTACAGGCAAGCACATATTGCATTAAAGATTTTAAGAAGTCAACTACCTTCTAAGCCCCTTGTACAACTGTTCCTCCTGTCAGGGAATCTTTTCTTCTACAGGATTTGACCCAATTTTAAACCCAAATTTTCTATTGTCATCTTCTCTCCCAGCACCAAATTCTGTCCCACTCCGGTTTGTTCTGCTAATGGACAGTGAGGATTCTCAGCCATTTTACATGATTTCTTTCCGCATATTTCACAGTGTCAGAAAAAATAATAATAATGCATATTCAACAGAGGGCATCCAGTTAACCAGTAATAAACCATGAGTCATTAAACAAAACCTTCTTGTTCAGACAGCTGGAATTTGATTTGAGTAAATGAAAAATGTTTCCCCAGGATTAAATTTGCCAGAGAAGATATCTATCAAAACTAAGAGAATGTATAAGTGACACCCAGGATTCTATATTCTGTATCTCCAGAAAATCCAATTTGATGCATGGGCATATCATATGCAACTACCAAAACACTCCATGCTTTGGACAGAGTAATATTTTTTTTGCAAAATGAAAGAGAAACAGGTTTAATTTATTCAAATTCAAGCACTTGATTTCAGAATGCCTTTGTTGCCGTGAATATTCCACGGGTTCTGCTGGAATCAACTGAGAATCTTATGAGCAACCCAGGTCTATGGCAATTTGGTGAGGCTGAGAATAATGATTTACCTTCAGAAGGATGAGCTAAGCTTTACTTGTCTTGGTAGAATTCAATGCTAGAAAAATGTTTTCAGTATGTTGAACAGCTCAGAGACCATTTCATAACAAGCAGTTGCCATTGCCTTGTTAAGAATATTGGATGGTTTACAAAAATATAGCAGAGTAGAGTAGGGTAGGGTAGGGTGGGGTGGGGTAAGGTAGAACAGAACAGAATATGGAATGGAATAAAATAGAACAGAAAAGAAATTGAATCGAATGGAATGGAATGAATTTAAAGGGGGGGGGGGNGAATTTAAGGGGGGGGGGGGAATCCCTACAGTGTTGCAAGTTCCAAACTTTCAGATTGCACAGTAGATATACTTAATTCTAGAGCTCCAACAGCAAAAGATATGGAAGCCATCAAGACATATCTGAATTCTCTAAGATATTCCAGGGTACAACTAGACTCTAGAGTTGAAGAATCTCAGAGGAGTCTCCATTACTCCAAAAGAACAACTCTATTTTGAATCTACTTTAGGAAGTGGGAACTGAAAAGTTTATGTCCAATGTTCTAATTGTTTTCAATATGTAGATAACACTTAGAGTTATACACCACTTCATAGTGCTTTCACAGTCCTCTCTAAGTGGTTTACAGAGCCAGCCTCCTGCCCCCAACAATCTGGGTCCTCATTTTACTGACCTTAGAAGGAGGGAAGACTGAGTTAATGACAATAGCAAGAACATTTACTTATATACTGCTTCAGAATACTTTACAGCCCTCTCTAAGCGATTTACAGAATCATCCTATTGTCTCCAACAATCTGAGCCCTCATTTTACCCACCTCAGAAGGATGGAAGGCTGAGTCAACCTTGAGCCGGTCAGTATCAAACTCCAGGCAGTGGGCAGTGAGTTAACCTGCAATACTGCATTCTAACCATCATGCCATCACAGCTCACACCACGGTATATAATATACATGTAGCCTTATGATCTTCTCAGAGTTGAAAAAATTCTGGTAATGTTACACTGCATACATTTCAGGAGGAACCTTTTGTACTTTTGGCAGTCGCATTAGGAAATCTCAAATTTTATAGACTGGGGAAAGATTTTTTTTTTTTAAAGGTGACAGTATAAATTGAGAAATAGCAATCAAAATATTGAACTTGGTCTATCCCAGCCTGTGTGCTGAATTATATTTTCTATCATTGCCAGATATTTAATTGCTATAAATCATGCTCCATTCTTTTCTTGCTTGAGGCAGTTATCTGGAATGTAAACCAATGCAAATTCCTAAAAATATGGTTGTGAAGGTCACAGCATACAGTAATATCAACTGAAGCTAACAGTAGCAAAGGAGATAATGAGCTCTCCAATATTCAGCCTCTTCTATTTATCAACCTGCATTGTGAAAATTGTAAAATCCTTGTTAATAACAATTAGTAACAATTTTATAGATCATCTGGGTTTTTAAATTTTTTCCATCCCAAGTCTGAACTTGAAGATGTGGATTTACTAATGATTTTAAACCACAATTTCCCATTTGATATTCCTCAAAGTAGTTAAATAGCTTATGTTCAATTAAGAAGGACAAACAGCCTGGGATAAAACTTAACACAGAAAGGGATAATTTCCTATCATTTTCAGGTAGTCCCCAGATTATAACTATCTGTTTCGTGACTGTTCCCAGACATGATGATACTGAACCAATTTACTTATAATAGGGTCTTTATAGTTCCAGTCATAACAGTGTCTTCATGATTACATGACCACAATTTCAGATGTTTTCTGCTGGCTTCCCATGAACAAAGTCATTGGGGAAGCCAGATGGAAGTTGGAAGTCATGTAAAAACTTCACTCAATGATCCATGCAATCCTTGTTTAACAAAGATAACCAGGATTGCTAGAATTTTTGTCACTAAGCAATGTGGTTACATGACATCATTGTTTTTGAACATTTCACTTAGCCATGGCGATTCCGTTCCAATGGCTCTCATAATCTGTTATCCACTTGTACTGCCTTAGCTTGCATCCTAAGAACAAAGGTCTAAGATTTTTCTACTTTAAGGGATGGGATGGGATGGGAGGGAAGGGAAGGGAAGGGAAGGGAAGGGAAGGGAAGGGAAGAGAAGAGAAGAGAAGAGAAGAGAAGAGAAGAGAAGAATGGAAGGGAGAATGGAATGGAATGGAATGGAATGGAGTGGAGTGGAGTGGAGTGGAGTGGAATAGAATAGAATAGAATAGAATAGAATAGAATAGAATAGAATAGAACAACAGAGTTGGAAGGGACCTTGGAGGTCTTCTAGTCCAACCCACTGCTACGGCAGGGAACCCTATAGCATTTCAGTCAAATGTTTATCCAATCTCTTCTTAATAACTTCCAGAGTTGGAACATATACAACTTCTGGAAGCAAATTGTTCCACTGATTAATTGTTTTAGCTGTCAGGAAATTTCTCCTTAGTTCTCTAGGTTGCTTCTCTCCTTGATTAGTTTCCATCCATTGCTTCTTGTCCTGCCCTCTGGTGCCTAGAAGAATAATTTAACCCCCACTTCTTTGTGGCAGCCCCTGACATATTGGAAGACTGCTGTCAAGTCACCCCTAGTCCTTCTTTTCATCAAACTTTTACTCCGATAATATAGACCCATATTGAACTTAAAAGAGATGATGGCAGGGACTCTGTGTTTATGTGTTATGTATTGCATGCCCATATAAGTCTTCTCCATTTAGGATTTGATTGCCTGCTAACTGTACAGATGCAAGCCCCATAATGGGATGTTGTAAAAGTGTATAATAAGGATCTGAAATTTCCATTAGCATTGCTTTACAATTTTCAAAGCTTGTTTTTGCAACAATGGAATCTAAATACACTTGATAAGCTGCAAAAAGGACTACAGAAAGAATTCTGACTCAGTTGTGTAATCTATCAAAAAACAAAGGTCACATACAGGAAATAAAAATTGTCCTTGCGTTTTTCACATCTGTTCTATTGCCATTCAACTAAGTGGCAAGTAATGATAAATTATGTTAAATTCAGCCAGTAATGATGTACTCAGTCAAAACCAGAATACAGCTTTTCTTTTCTTTTTTTCAGCCTTCTGGAGGCCAGACAAAGAGAAAGTACTTCTCCTTTTTCTTCCATTTTTAATTAACATTTCAAAAGTCTAGAACTGAGGATGCTCCTGGAACAGCTTGGTATCACAATAGTCATGGATGTGCTTGAATTTTAATCTTCATTTCATAATAGGACTTTAATCAAGTCATAACTTTACAATTCAGTTTCATCCCTAGGCTGAATAATAGCTCATCTCTCCTGTATCTATAGGTACAGCTTTACAACTGTATATTTAGAGGTCAGCATCGAAGCAGAATGCTTTTCTACAGAAATATTATGAATGGAAAATACTCATTCATATGATTCCCCCAAATTGGCACATGCTGTCGGTTATATTGAAAAGTTTATTGGATTTCAGGATAGGTCAGTTTGATTTATGAACTAAAATAAGTGAAGATTAAACCATGTGTTAAAGAATGTCGCCTTTCTCTAAAATTGTAGCACTACAGTTCTTTGAATGATGTGGTGTCCTAATAATTTGGAATATAACAGTCAACGGATATTTTAAAACTGCCTCTCCTTTGTAAATCTTACAATGAAAATGGCTTTAAAGGTTCATCCATTTCCAGTGTTGATATATGTTATCTCTTTTCAATGCAGCTCATAAAAAGTCCTAGCAAAGATGATAAAAGAAGAAAGGTTTCATAAATATGATAACTGCAGTTTGTATTGTTGTTCACTACAACATACTAAAAACTAAATCAATTTTACAAAATGAATGACTGATAAAAAAAAAACATTTCCAGTACTGTCTTTCATGAAAAACATTGATGAAATGTCCAATATAAATTTTATCTATCATCAGTGCTGAACTACGGAAGATCCTAGAAGTTCAATGCTGAACTACAGAAGATCGTAGCAGTAACTGTGAGGGGGATCTTGGAGTCTTAGTGGACAACCAGCTCAATAGGAGCCAGCAGTGTGCAGCAGCAGCCAAAAAAGCTAATGCAATCCTAAATTGCATTAACAGAGGGATACAATCAACATCAAGGGAGGTACTAATATCACTCTATAAAGCCTTAGTAAGACCACACCTAGAGTACTGCATCCAGTGTTGGTCACCACACGATAAAAAAGATGTTGAGACTCTGGAGAAAGTGCAGAGAAGAGCAACCAGGATGATTAGGGGACTGGAGACTAAAACAAATGATGAACGTTTTCAGGAACTGGGCCTGGCTAGTCTAGGGAAGAGAAGGACCAGGGGAGACAGGATAGCAGTGTTCCAATGTTTGAATGGCTGCCCCAGAGAGAGGAAGGGGTCAAGCTATTTTCTAAAGCACCTGAAGGCCAGACAAGGAATAATGGATGGAAACTGAAGAAGGAGAGATTCAATCTGAAAATAAGGAGTAGTTTTCTGATAGTGAGAACAACCAACAAATGGAATAGAAGTTGCCTTCAGAAGTTGTGGGAGTGCCATCACTTGAGACTTTCAAGAAGAGACTGGACTGCCATCGGTCAGAAATGGTGTGAGGTCTCCTGCTTGGGTAGGGGGTTGGACTAGATGACCTACAAGATCCCTTCCAACTGTGATTATCTGTTATCTGTTACCCTGAGGATAAAATTTAGTTGATGAAAAAATATGTTTTCTTTTCTCTCTCGGAAACATCTCTGGTTGGTCGGTAGGTTTAATTTATGTGCTGATGATCTCCCGAATAGGCTGACTCTGATTTTATTTAGTCATCTGTGCATCAGACAAAATATTTATTCAAGATACTGTGAGGTACACTTGGTGAACTGAAGAAAATAATCACCGCCCCGAAAAAGGCAAAGTTTCAGCAAAAAAACCAGGAGGAACTATTTATTACAAATTGATCTTCTATATCAGGGGTCCTGAACCTCTGGGCCATAGCCCACTACCAGGCTATGGGCTGCAGGAGAAATGGCATAGGCACCCACATGAAGCTCCACCCACATGAGTGGAGCTGCCTGATGCTCGCCTAAACTCCATTTGTGCCAGTGTCAGTGTTCCAACAATCCTCTACTCCAACCAATAACTCCTGAGACAGACATCTCTCCAAAGTTCCTATTATTTAGATAGTAACTGGCACATCTGATTCCATCTGTGGAATCCCAAATCTGAAAATAAGTAAAAACTAAAAATCCATCCCCTGCACCCATCACCACATCACATGGCCCAATCACCATCTGTCCCAAAGTAAGACTTCCTTTTCACTATGCGCAACACAACCTGACCTTGAATCAGAAAAAAGAATTATTATGTCTAACTAGATATACTGCAATGGATTCCCCCCTCCCACTTTCCTAGGCTCAGTTGTGGCAGCGTGGGAGCATCGGATCTCAATCTGGCTTCCAAAGCTGACAACCAGTAGAGGGGATGCAGGTGTGCCAATCGCACAAAAGGAACTGCATACATTTGTGTGTGTGTGTGTGTGTGTGTGTGCCTGCCTGCCACTCACACATCTAGCCGGGCATCCAAGCTGATAAGGCTGTGGAGCCCTGCTCTACATTGTGTATTCTAATAACACTAAGCTATCCACCTGCTGCCCCACCTCGTCTTGCAGAAACATCTATAAATAATGAAGAAATAACACCCCTGGGAGACTCTATCCATCACTTGCTTTAATCATTAGCCAAGCCAATTGTATGATTTATTTTATTTTATTGGCACAAGTGATGGAAAAATGATAGGCCTTATGGGAATTCCGCCCATTGGAGCAGAGGTGGCTTCAAGGGAGGCTCCTTGGTGGCTAATTATTCAGCTTGGCCAAAGAGTGTTATTCTCAGTGTGCTCAAAGGACTTCTCTTGTTCTGAGGTTCCTGGGTCCAACACTTCCATAACTATTTTTTTGTTTTTTGTTTTTACTTGAGAGCTGAAAATGTATCCATTTGGCAGAATTTCCAGCTAGAATGGGAAAAGATGGGAAGATGGAGCTGAGTTTAAAGCTCTGGCACAGCAGGAAGACTCCACCTGAAGTCTTCACTGTGAAATCCCCAAGGGAATGTGGTGAATCTAGCAAGATTCTTATAAATAGGCATGAAAATAGTAAAGAGGTAACTTTGATAAGCTCACAGTGAGGTTCTAGTTCCTTGTGCCTCTCTGTCTGTCAGTCTGCCTATCTTGTCTGTCTGTCTATCTGTCTAATTATCTACTTATCTAGGTATTATCTAATTAGATAACCATTTGTCTGAAGTGGTGTAAGGTTTCCTGCCTAAGCAGGGTGCTGGACTAGAAGACCTTCAAGTCCCTTCCAACTCTGTTATTCTATTCTATTCTATTCTATTCTATTCTATTCTACTCTACTCTACTCTACTCTACTCTACTCTACTCTACTCTACTCTACTCTACTCTACTCTACTCTACTCTATCTGGTATTATTTCTTTCTATCTATCCATTTGTCTGAAGTGGTGTAAGGTTTCCTGCCTAAGCAGGGGGCTGGACTAGAAGACCTTCAAGTCCCTTCCAACTCTGTTATTCTATTCTATTCTATTCTATTCTATTCTACTCTACTCTATCTGGTATTATTTCTTTCTATCTATCTATCTGTCTGTCTGTCTATCTATCTCTCTATCATCTATCTATCTAGTCATCTACCTATCTAGCTATCTACTAGTATTCTTTCTTTCTATCCATCCATCCATCCATCCATTGATCCATCCATCCATCTGGCCATCTAGCTAGTATTCTTTCTATCTATTTATCTATTCAGGTATCTTCCAAAACTTTGAACAGAAAAGCCCAATTCAAACTGTCAAAGGCCTTCTCCACATCTAAGAAAATCAATGTGGCTTGTTTCCTTTATCTTGTTTTCTTGATGTTGTTCCAACCATTCCAAAATGCCCAACACATTTCTATGATTCTCCTTTCACTAACTCTCTAACCCAAACCTAACTTTTAACTGTCTTCTGACTGATCTACAGCCATCCAGTAGATTTGCCTGGCTTTGAATGGAACAAGTTCACCATCCTAATAATTACTACACCACACCACTTCTCAAAAATGTTCTTGCCATTTTCTCAGCAACAACACAGAAGTGGTTGGTTACACTCTGAATTCAGAACTTTGTTTCTAGCCTAATGTTGAGAAACTGCCAGCTAGAATGGAAGGAGGGGTCAAGTGGGAACTAACCTTGAGTGCCTACACGGTTGCAAATGTCATAAACTGAGCCACCCCCAAGTTCCATGAAATCCTAACTTGGTTGTTCACAGGACAAGGCAGGGAGTCTGGGGAGATTCTTGTAACATAGGTAAAAATAATAAAGTTGCTAACTAAAGCTATTTATGAGTGGATCTGGTTATCTATGCCTGACACCTAGCCACTATTCCAAAGATGTCCTCTTAACTTCTCATTTGGATACAGTCCCAGTCCAAACCTCCTTAATGTCTGAACCCCAAGCAGAACAGTCAAGTCCTGTCTTCTATCAACTTATCTCCTGTTGAAGCTGGCAATGCTCCAGAAGAAACATAAAAGGGCCAGCTCAGAAAAAGAAGAAGTATCAAAGAGCACCCCATGAAAACAAAAATATGCCCCACTGCAGACATAAATCTGGTATATGTGTCTATATTAACTTACTTCATCCATCCAAGCAGGGGGATTTAAGCTTTGCCATATACTGTCAGCTTTTGGGCAAAGACGGGACTTTCTCTCACACTGATCCAATACATCACTGCTAACATTATGAGGATTATTTATGGTACGCTATTTCTTTGAGCACAATGTGATAGCAAATAATGGGACAGATGGAAATGATAACTATGCTCAGTCAAGGCTGAATCAACCTTGAGCTAGTCAAGATTGAACTCGATGCTGCAGGCAGAGTTAGCCTGCAATATTGCATTGTAACCACTGTACCACCACAGCTCTCAAGACAAACCTCAGTGAAGATGATGTCAGAGGGAAAGGGAGGTGGACAGGGAATATAAGAAAAGAGAACTCGTATGCACTCTGTAAAAAATGTTTGCAATGGCATGGGGGAAACACCCTACCACCATCACGTTTGTAAGAGTTGCTGTGAATGAGTAGGTGGCTATATAAATTTTCCCAAGAAATAAATAAAATCATTGCACATTCCTTTTATGCTCCTGCTTGAACATCTTGTTTACAATATTTTTTTATAGCTGCCAGCAATCCCTAATGTGAGATTTTGTGCAATTACTCATGGATATATGAGTACATCCCTTCAAAGTCTCAATCTGGATACTCACCCAAATATTAATGTTGAGTCAAAACAATTCTCCAATTTTATCAGTGCAGGCTTTCTACAAATCTATCATAGTTTGTCTGATTCTTCCTTCATGCCTCCACTGCTTTTCATCGGGGCAACCCTGGACTGTGTGGTAATGTTCACCTCTCCTAGTGGTTGCATCCGAGGAGAACTTCTTTGCTGAAGAGAATACCACATGCTGGTTGAATAACTTTGCACTATCCCTTACTTTTTATAGCTATTACACACATACACACACAGAGAGAGAGCAAATAATTAAAAAAAAAATAAAGTGCTATGCAGAAGCAGTCGTGAGATGAATGGATGGATGGACTGACTAAGGGATAGAAATAGATAGATAGATAGATAGATAGATAGATAGATAGATAGATAGATAGATAGATAGATAGATAGATAGATGAGAAGATAGATAGGCAGGCAGGTATATAAATGGATAGACAAGTATATAAATGCATAGCTAGATGGATGGATGGATTGAGGGATACATTGATAGATAGATAGATGGAGGGAGGGAGGGATGGATAGATGGATGGATAGAAGGATAAAGGGATAGATGAAGGGATGGATGAATGGATGAAAGGGATAGATGAAGGGATGGATGAATGGATGAAAGGGTAGACTGAGGGATAAATAGAAAGATAGATAAATAGACAGACCAATACGAAGATGTGTTATTTTACTGGAAAACAAGAAGACCTTTGTTATATTCCTCATGCTGGAAGAAAGTGAAGGAAACACATAATCGTGGAGGAGAGCTTTATAAAGTAGACTTGTCTCTCAGAGGTTTTCCTTATATTCCTTTCTTTAAGTCAGGTTGCCTCTATTACCTTCCTCTCCTTCTGGAAACCTCTTTAATATTCCCATCAACAAAATGTTCACACCAGTCAAGATGACCTTAACGGCCTCCTTACATCTGACTGAATTTATATCAAAGCCAGTGGCAGGAACATCTCCATACATGATGTGCTCTGAAGCACCAGAAATTCCCTGGGCATCAGACCACTGACAGCTCCTTCTGCGTGGCGTATAAACCTTGACATCAGGTGGGGTGGAGGGAAAGAAATGAAACTCTAGCAGCTGTCATGAATGGGAGACAGGAATAAGGATCTTTAATTACGAATGATGCTCCAATTTTTATCAGCCGCTAACAGAAGGCACTTTGTTAGGCGCTTTGATGCTTTTATACTCGTTTTTCTAAACCACATTGCATTTTTCTTCGATGCTACTACTCCTTCTGCCAATAAGTAGACTGAGATTTAGTTTTTAGAATGGGCTTATATCCTTTTTAAAATACACCAAGGGTCTTTGAATTACATAAGGTAAAGGTTCCCTTAACACATACATAGTAGTTGTTTCCGGCTCTAGGGAGCAGTGCTCATCTCCGTCACAAAGCCGAAGAGCCAGCGCTGTTCGAAGACATCTCCGTGGTCATGTGGCCAGCAGGACGAAATGCCGAAGGTGCATGGAATGCTATTCCCTTCCCACCAAAGGGGTCCCTATTTTTCTACTTGCATTTTTTATATGCTTTCAAACTGCTAGTTTGGCAGAAGCTGGGACAAGTAACAGGAGCTCACTCCGTTATGTGGCACTAGGGATTCGAACCGCTGACCTTTCTGATCGACAAGTTTAGCATCTTAGTCACTGAGCCACCACACCCCTTTTTAAATTGTTTTTGTATGAATAACATACATGGTTATAATTGTGGATGCATTTCTACTTTTGCAGTATTAAGACTTGGTTGATGCAGTGATTAGAAGCCGAGAGATCTACGTGAATAAATTCCAACTTGTATCTGGCAAAGGGATTAAACTTGCGAGCTTTGTGTGCAGACAATGATCTTTGAAGCTGGTGGAAGCTTCCTTCTAAGTAGTTGCCAGATGCAAATGAAAAAGAGGAAATTTGCCTTCAACATAATGGTTATAAACAGCAATCGCCCCAGAATAAAACCAGTGCATTAAACAGTGGTGGGATCCAAATAATTTAACAACTGGTTCTCTGCCCTAATGATTTCTTCCAACAACCAGTTCAACAAACTACTCAGAAAGTTAACAACTGGTTCTTTTGAACTGGTGCAAATCAACTGAATCCCACCACTGGTATTAAAGGACAGGAAAACCCATGCAATTATTTTTTATTTCCTGGCAGTCCTCAGAATGCTAGATGTTGCAAGCAACAAATATATATATATATATATTAGACAGCAATTATTTTTTTAATATGCACACGGGAATCCCAGGATTCATCTGGAAGAAAGACCTAGTCTAAGGTAAACTTGCCAATTTCAGGGAATCTTTGATTTATGACCATAATTGAGCCCAAAATGTCTGCTGCTAAGTGAAACAGTTGTTAAGTGAGTTTTGCCCCATTTTATGAACTTCCTTGGCACAGTTGTTAAGTGAATCATGGTTCAGTGGTTCATGGTTGTTAAGTGAATCCAGCTTCCCCATGGACTTTGCTTGTCAGAAGGTCACTGCAACCATCATAAATACGAGTCAGTTGCCAAGTGTCTGAATTTTGACCGTGGGGATGCTGCAACCATCGTTAAGTGTGAAATATGGTCATGTCACTTTTTTCAGTGCCATTGTAACTTTGAACAGTTACTAAATCTACAGCTAGAAGCTGAGAATTACCTGTATGCCTTTGAGCTACAACCCAAGACCAATTCAATGTGCCATTGGGTGAAATTTCAGGATCTGAAAATTTCAGACTGCACCGTTGAAGGTGGTAGAATTTAGCAAATATCAAGGAAAAATTCACCTGGATGGTTTATGGGAGAAAAATGGAAGTATCAAAACTATCCTTAAAAAGAAAAAGAATTGCAAGGGAAGGAAAAGTTTGAACTGTCAGGCCATTCTTCTAATTTCAGGTAGCACTTTATTCAGTCTAGAATGCTACACAAAATATTACCTTTTGATGTTCAATATCCTACTATCTTTAAATTTTAGATCCAAAAGATAAGTTATTAAATCTTAATGAGAGGAGCCACTCTACCTGTAAACAGGCTGCATTGTTTATCAGTGATGGTATTTTTTTTCTGCTTGTGAAATTGGACTTTTTTCTGGGTATAATTCATGTGAATTGGCTAATATCTACAAGGTTTGAAATATTGATTGGTTGTAGGCAATTGTCAATGAGTATCTCCATCACCCTTATTGTTTCAAAGACTTTTGAGTATCCCTTGTATCAATTCTTTCAAATGTCACTTTTTAAGAAAAGAAAAAATATTGAGGAAATCTTTTAAAAAAATAGACATAGGGAATATATATAGAGAGAGAGCCTCAGTGGCGCAGTGGTGAGAGTGCAATACTGCAGGCTACTTCTGCTGCCTGCCGGCTGCCTGCAATTTAGCAGTTTGAATCTCACCAGGCTCAAGGCTGACTCAGCCTTCCATCCTCTGAGGTGGATAAAATGAGGACCCAGATTCTTGACTCTGTAAACTGCTTATATACATTAGAAATCACCCTTAATGACAGAATAGGTAGCGCCACTGCTATTCTGCTATTTTGCAAGCAAATCAATCTACAGTTTTGACATCAAGATTTGAAGAAGACCTGTACAATCTTCGGTCACCCACCTTGTTTAAAACTAAATACAATCATTTCACTGAGGTGACAACTGAGAAATGTTTAAAGGAAACTGAAGGGTTTTTGGGGGAAATGGACGACATTTCCCCAAAGTGAAGAACTCAGCTATCGCTTCCTCTGTCTAAAAAATGTTCATCTACAAAATAATTCCAATCTTATCACGATTCAGGTGAGGACCATATTTAACAATTGGCCCATAAACAATTTTTTTTTTGGGGGGGGAACCCCTTTCCACTCTCTTCCATGGGTATCACTGACAATCTTAATGCTTGTCAGGTCAGATCTGCTGAGATTGAGGTTGAAAAGTAATTTATCAGTATAAAGATCATTACTGAAGGCAGCCTGAAATAAATCAGTCTGAAATAAATCAATTTCTATCAGGGGAAAGGAGTGACGCTCGATGGGAAAGACTCTACATCGTGATGGCTTGGAGGCATATTTCCCTTCACTATGACTTTGTGAAAGAGACAACAAACCATAGTCCTCTCTTAACAAAGACCATCTTTTCCCAACAAAGGTATTACTGTAATTCTTCTTTTGAGCTGCTAAGCAATAAATGAACTGAAGTGCCCCAGCTCAAATCTTTTCTAGTTCCACTTTTTATTTCCAGTTTGCCCTCCTAATGATGCTGCAGGGACCAAGGAGATGGAAATTGTGGGGGGAAACCATGGCAAGTCTGTTTTTTCAGCTATCTCAAGGCCAATAGTGATATAACATACAATGATGTTTCCCATTGCCATACGGAAGAAGTACAGAGGTCCTTGACTTATGACCACAATCAAGCTCAAATTTTCATCATTAAGCAAGTCTGTTGTAAAGAGTCTTGCTGAAGTTCAGCCTCTTTTCTGCTTTATTTTTAACTTTAAAAAAGGTGTGTTTAAGCATGTAGGATTTGGGAAAGAAATTGGTTTTCTTTTGCCAAAGATTATGTTGTAAACAGAATATTTATCTTACTGCTAAATATTCATACTTCCCTCTGTGGAATTGTTTTTTTTTTTCCTTCCTAGTTGCTTGGTATTTGACTGCTTCTGAGTTGCTTTGGGGTTTTTTGCAAATAAATATTGTGATGTACAAATGTATTGGCGGTTTTATTTCCATGAAATTTTTTGTTTCCTCTATCCTATGTCTTTGATAGTCACAGATTCTTCAATCTGCCTCTTTGTTTTTAGGATCATCAAGCATAACATGATGAGGCGTCCACTAATAAATTTTCATTAAATAATAGCAAAAGTATTTATTGGAAGAAAAATCACCCCCATTTATGGCTTGGAAATATACAAAGTGCATTTTAGCCGCAGTGGTTTAAGAGAAGGTTTTCTCAGTGCAGCTATTTTTGCTTAGTGGCAAATAATAGAAGATTGTTCAAATTATCTTTGGTGTGTTGATACAACAAATTTAATTTTGGAATATAACTTAGGAAGAACCTTTATAACATCCGATCATAAGTATATTGGAGGCCACCAATGTCAGCATTAGAAATTCTGTCTCTACATCCAGAACAAAGTCCAATTTCTATTTGCTCCCTCATACAGACACTAAGATGTTTTTATTTTATCTCATCATTTATTGATCAAACTTCTACATCATCCATCTTGTCTATGTGACTCTTTTTAAATTTAGCATTAGGCTTGGTTTTGTTAGAAAATGCTATCAGCATTTTTTATCTTAATAAAGTCCGGAATTAATACTATAAGACTTTTTTTTTTTGCTTTTTTGTGCTCTCAAGTCATTGTTGAAATAAGATAAGATGATAAGATAAGATGAGATGGGATGGGATGAGATGGGAGGGATGCAGAGGTGGTATTCAGCAGGTTCTGACTAGTTCTGGAGAGCAGATAGTAGAAATTTTGAGGAGTTCGGAGAACCGGCAAATCCCACCTCTGCCTGGAGATTTTACAGTATCTTTCCCCTGCCACGTCCACCAAGCCACACCCACAGAAGTGGAAGTAAAAAAATTTTGAATCCCACCACTGATGGGATTGGATGGGATGGGTTGGGTTGGGATGGGATGGGTTGGAGTCATGCCCCTGGTGGAGACTGACTCTGAGAGAGAGGAGGAACAACTGACAGGGAGGTTGTGGAGGAGGCTGGGGAAGGGCAGAGGCCGGTTGAGCAGTCAGAGGAGGACTCAAGCCTCTCCATCCTAGGGCATGCAGGGAGGAGAGGATAAGGGAGAGACATGGTCTACTCAGGAGGAGAAAGCCTTGATCCTCTTCATGGGCTGCAGCTGTGACAATTGAATAAGAGGACGGACATGCATACGGGCGAGCGCTGGAAACAAAGCATGGAAATATCTCTAGTTTATTGTTCCTGAGTTTGGCGTCCTTCCCTGTGTTTTTTGTTATCTGTGGATGTCCTCCAGCCTTTATCTTGCCTGGTTTGTGTTGTTTTTTTCCTCCTTCTTGTAACTGTTTGTGTGATATGGTTGGAATGGGTTGGGGTGGGATTGGGGATTGGGGATTGGATTGGATGGAGTGGGGTGAGATGGGATGGGGTGAGGTGAGATGAAATGGGGAGAGAAGAGTAAAGAAGAGAACCTTTATTGTCATTTTTAACTGTGAGCACACTGGCAGACATTAAAAATGAAATTATGTTGCCTGCTCTCAAAAGAAAGTATATATCTGCCCATACACTTATATAACACAAATGTTATTCATATGTTATGTGCAACTTCTGGCAACTATCTGGAAAGTCCCTACAAAGAGGGAGATTTTCAGGTGAGAAAATTTTCAGGTGGAGGAAAATACTAAGTTAAACCTAAATAGCATTTACTATTTACTTAAAAAATACTAAGTTAAACCTAAATAGCAACTACTGCAAAAGTAGTTTTGACATCTGGCGCACCTGAAGGCTTACATTCTGTTTGTTTGGGTGTGTAAGGTATTTATCATTTGATTCTAGGGTTGTGGCCATATGTCCCCAAATTAGATTAAAGGCAATTATCCATTTATCCAGTTATCTTATACTCTGTGTAGAAAAACAGCATATATCAAAATGTCAACGACTAAGGTATTTCTAATTTGCTTAAAACTTTTATATAGCTGCCTCTCTTATAACTAATTCTGAGAAGGCCCCGATTGCAAATTTTCTCTTTGACCAAGATTTGTTGTTAGAATAATGAACTTTTGAGACTGAAGGTACAAGATTCTAACTGTCCACATGGAATTCTCAAGAGAAATTAATTGATGCGCAAAACCTTTTTCAAATAGCCCCTTAGTCTCCATTTCTCTTTTCAGCCACTCATTATAGACCTTTCTTGATAGCTAGCTAATCGTATTTATATTGTGTTCTTATCTAGAGATCGCTTGTCATTGTGCATTAATTCTCTTTGCATTAATTGTGCAAAGAGGAATTGTACTCTGCCAATGTTTTTATACAAACCACGTTGCTTTCACATCACATAAATCCTTATCCATTGGTACAAAGATCAACTTTAAATGAAGTTCTTACTAAAAATAAATCTTGGGGATTGGAAAATTGATTTTAAAAGCACATTTAATTTAACTTCAGAGATGTTTAGTTTGGTAAAAATGATTCTGTAAACATCAACATTGGAGATGAAATATGGATTTCAACCTTAGATGTATGGAGTTGTGCTGGAGGTATTTATGAAGGTGTTGTTTTTCCTGTTGCATTCTAGAAGCTCTGAGCTACTTCCAAATTCTTCCTCATTCTTGCTGTGGTTGATTCCTTCACTTTTTCTCAACAATTTAGACTCATTATTGGTCATAATGTATTTATTTAGTTATTTACAAAATGCATTGGCCACCCATCTTTCCACAGGGTGACTCTGGGTGGCTTACAACACTAAAAGATAAAACTGCTGGATACAAAACCTACATGATATGATAAATAAAATACTATAAAAGAACCAAATTCTCAACCTAACTAAAAGCAATAACAGTTAGATTTATATACTGCTTCACAGTGCTTTTACATCCCTCTCTAAGTGGTTTACAGAGTCAGCCACTTTTCCCCAACAATCTGGGTCCTCATTTTATCAACCTCAGAAGGATGGAGGGCTGAGTCAACCTGGAGCCAGTTGGTCAGGATCAAACTGTTGGCAGTGGGCAGAGTTAGCCTGCAATAGCTGCATTCTAATCACCGGAAGGGAAGGAGGGAGGAAAATACCAATAGCACTTAGACTTACATAGCACTTCACAGTACTTTACATCCCTCTCTAAGCGGTTCACAGAGTCAGCCTCTGGCCCCCAATAATCTGTTTTAGCAACCTCTGAAGTATGAGAGGCTAAGTCAACCTGGAGCCTGGTGAGATTAGAATTTGCAGATGATTAGATTGTTATTATTACTTGGTCATCCTCTCAACTGTTACTTACCTGTCACTTACCAACAACTCTCTTACTTGCAAAAAAATTCACACCAGATAAATGGCATGCCCTTCATTTTGTTATAATTATGTACCATAAAAAAGGTAAAGGATTTTACTCTGCTAGTTGTTCCTGACTATAGGGGGCACTGCTCATCTCCATTTCCAGGCCATTGAGCCATCGCTGTCCAAAGACATTTCCATGGTCATGTGGCCAGGATGACATCACGGAGCACTGTTACCTTCCCACCGAAGTGGTACCTATTTTTCCAATCGCATTTGCAGGCTTTTGAACCGCTAGCTTGGCAGGAGCTGGGACGAGGACATGGAGGTCACCCTGTCATGTGGAGCTTGGATCTCAAAGCCAGGCTGCCAGTTTTCCAACTGACAAGCCTAGCATCTTAACCACTGAGCTGCTGTGATGCCTCAGTTATGTACCATACCTTAATTGAAATTGAAATCCCTTTGGATAAAAGGTTTCTACAATCCTCACCACATCGACAGACACTATTTAAGATCAGGGTAATCCATATATACAACTGAATTATATATATAACTACACAGGAGCCTCTGTGGCGCAGTGGATAGAGTGCAGTACTGCAAGCTATTTCTGCAGCCAGCTGCCTACAATGTGCAGTTCAAATCCCAAATCAGGCTCAAGACTGATTCAGTCTTCCATCCTTCCGAGATGGGTAAAATGAGGACCCAGATTGCTGGGGGCAAGAGGCTGACTATGTAAACCACTTAGAGAGGCCTGAAAAGCACTGTGAAGTGGTATATAAGTCTAAGTGCTATTGCTATCTTCTTTCCTTCTTTTCTTCTTTCCTTCTTTCCTTCCTTCCTTCCTTCCTTCCTTCCCTCCCAGCAGTTAGAATGCAGTACCCAGATTGTACCCAGATTGTACCCAGATTGTTGGGGGCAAAAGGCTGACTCTGTAAACCGCTTAGAGAGGGCTGGAAAGCACTGTGAAGTGGTGTATAAGTCTAAGGGCTATTGCTGTTGCTAAAGAAAAAAAGTCTACACGCATGAAACAGCATTCTTTCGTTTGTAACCAAAAATTGGAGAATTCCTTGTCATTTCTTTTATTCCCCCCCTCCTCCAATCTTGTCTTTTTTTTCTGGTATATACAGGAGTTTCAACAGACCCATCTAAATTACAGCCACAACAACAAAACCATTAAAGAGAATTAGAAACATAAATTTTCTGAAACTTCTGCTTTAAGCACTGAATGTCTCATTAAGTCTATGAACTTCTAACCTCAAATTGTGACTGCAAGTTGCCTCTGGTGGTTTAGTGTTTGAAAAAGGGTGGAAGGGGGAGAGACAGAGAATATACTGCCCTTGCAAGTCATTCCAGAGTGGAAATTAGATATAAAAAGAGCAAGCCTTTCTTTTTTAAAGTCATGTAATATCTATTTAATATTGGTCCTAAGAAGGAAGGCCAATTATGTGAGCTTCAAATAATAAAATGGTTTAGGATTAGCACTTTTCTTTTCCAGTGGTTGGGCATTAATAGGAAGTCATACTTACTGGTTTTATTCCCATTCAGGACTGACTTGAGGAATTTTTACTCTTAGAAGTATTTTGTCTGCTAATATGCAAGAAATTGAAAGATGAACTTCCCATTCAAAAGATCAATTTATTACTTCCTGAGAATAACAGATTGATGTGTCCAGACTTGATGTGTAGATGCCCAGAAAATGAACATTCACGAATGTTCTACTTTCAAACAACCTCCTTGGGTCACATGACTTTGATGCTCATTTAGCTAGAAACTTATCCATCATCTTGTATTCATACAAGGCTGGCCCACAATTTCTGGGATGGATGAGTGAACGATATCAGAAGTGTATGCCAAGAATATATGATCTCAAGAGGAACACTCAAGGCATGGATGTCATTTCAGATACCTACATAGAGCTAACTGCTCATCTGCAAGTTCCCAGGTAAGCTAAGATTGAATAAGAAAACCAATGAAGGAATGGAATGGGATGGGAGGGTACAATAGAATAGAATTGGGATGGAATAGGATGGGATGGGTACAGTATGGTATGGTATGGTATGGTAAGGTATGGTAGAATAGAATTGAAATGGAATGGGTAGGGTAGGTTAGGGTAGGGTAGGGTAGAAAGAGAGATACAGAGAGACCAATAGAGTAGATGTGCTGAAGCCAAAATAAGAGCCACAAGATTTGAAAATAACACAGAAGAGCTGAAGTCAATTCAAGCTGAGGCAATTTTAGACAACCCCAGGAAATCTATTTTTAGAGTTTTCATTTTTATTGAAATGCTTCCTGTTTCCTGTTACAATTAAACAGTTGAGCAATAAAGCACATGGTGATTGTGCCCTGTGTTTGCTCTTTGGTGCTATATATAAACAGAATTTCTAACATTTCTATATTGTGAAATTGATTCTTTTATTTAGTCTTCAACTTATGTACTGCTATAAGTCACAAAGTAACCTTTGGTTTCTTTGAGGTTTTTATTTACATAACTAATAAATTTAAAGAGAGAGATTGAACTTTTACCTGCTGAACCTGCAAAAGTAAAATGAATACCATCTTTTCTGAAATTCAGGGATAAGTTCAGGGTTTGTTTGTTTTTTTGCTCTTTGGTAATTTCCTTTCATTTCAAAGGGGTTCTTTGTTGAACTTTATGTTCTTATTGTAATACAGATACTGCATGGGAGGAAAGTACCCGGCATAGCTTATTTCAGCATCTTGCTAAAAAAGCGAAAAGCTAATTAGTTAGAAAAGCAGTGTGTTTACATCTCTTTTGTACTGGTGTTAATGAACACAAAGCAATATGCATGTGTTTCTCTGAATGTATTTACTAGGTCACTTAATCTATGTCTACAAATGTCAAGATTTATGGGGTGAGACTGTTTTCAGTGCTGAAAATATTATTTTCATTTTGAGAAAAGCACATCCAGGAATGACTGATCCAGCTGACACTTTGAAAGTTGCCTTTTAGAAGACCTCAAATACATTTTGGTTTTCATCAGCTTCATCATCAAATACATTTTGGTTTTCAAATATTTTCAAATATTTCCAGTCATGTTCCTTTCATATTGTTTCATTTCTTTGAATGATTTTTGTGACATCAAGTCAATGTTGACTTTCAAGCAACCACAAGGATGTTCTGTCCCCAGTATGACCCTTCAGGTCTCTCAATAGTCCAGTCCATATCATTGTGTATATATTAGATTAACAGGGTTGGAAGGGACCTTGTAGGTCATCTAGTCCAACCCCCCCCCAAGACCTTACACCATTTCTGACAGATGGCCATCTAGTCTCTTCTTGAAGCCTCCAGGGATGAAGCTCCCACAACTTCTGAAGGCAACTTCTGTTCCACTGGCTGATTGTTCTCACTGTCAGAAAATTTCTCCTTATTTCCCGATCTCTCCTTGATCAGTTTCCATCCATTGTGGGGCGCTTGGTGCTCTCTGAGGTTGGTTGTTTTCTTGCAGATGTTTAATTGCCCAACTAAATAATATCATCAGTGGTAGAAGGGAGTGGAAGTTTGTTTTTATTTTATATACTTGTGCCTTGGCCTGTTAGTGTTGATGAGAATAGTTCTTCTTGGAAGTTCCTTGGTTTATTTATTCCTTGGTGTTTATTGTTTGCTTGTGTCAATTGCTCAGGAAATCAGAATATCCAGGCAATTTAAATGGGTATAAAGATTTATTGCAAGATTAAGTTCTCTACAAGAATCCAAGCTACTAACAGTCAAAGCAAATTGGTGGTAGATCAGAGTCAAAGTAATTCAAGGTGGACTGGATTTAGAGCTCATGTGGGCATGAAGGGACTCAGAACTGATGATGTGCTTGACCTCTCCCTCAGGTTCAGACTGATTATTTCCTACAGCTTGTTTATCTAGCACTCAAGACAACTCTGACAGGACAATCCACAAGTATACAAACTGGGAGCAAACCCCATTCCCTTCTAGCATTGAACAATGAAATAAAAGAGTTGGAAGGGAACTTAGAGGTCTTCTACTCCAATCTCTGGTCATGCAGGAGACTTTATACCACTTCAGAAAAATGGCTGTCCAATCTCTTCTTAAAAACCTCCAATGTTGAAGCATTCATAACTTCTGAAGGCAAGATGATATTGACCATGTTATTTAGTTGGAAAATAAAACATCTGCAAGAAAACAATCAACTTCAGAGAGCACCAAGGATGCCATAGTTCAACCCTGAGCTACAAATGTTCTCTTCCATCAATCCATTCAGGTTGTTCCTGGTCATCTTCTGTTTCCTTCTACTTTTCCCAGCATTATAGAATTCTTTAGAGATCTATATCTTCACACTGTTTCACACTGTTTGAATACTGAGTATCACAGATATTACAAGCAAGATTAATATCTGTTTCCATATTCATGATTGTTACTCTCACTAGTAAGTTATTTGACCTGCCTTCTATTAACAGTGACATTGGCAAACTTTGAACTAACCTCATTGTTTGCAGCGTTTAATTACATGGTTTGACTTATTTTCTCAAAATACTTGCCTTTGAAATGAGAAGGGGATGAAAGTTGATACATGTCAAAGGGAGATTGCCTCACCAAAAGTAACCAGACTGGGGTGAAGTCTTTGACTGGAGAACTTTCTCTATCCCTCAATCCCAGACATTTTCTGAGGATCCAACACTGAATAGCAGCAAGAGAACTCTTGCCTAATTCTACATTCCCATTGTCCACATGTGGAAATTAAATGATTCTTCTCTTTTTCCTTCTCTAACTGGATACTTCTTCCCATCCATTATCTCTTTCCCCTCCATTCTATTTATTTTTCACCAGTTCTAGGTTTCTAACTACAGTCATATTTTGGTACTTGACTGCTTTCAAACACTTTGGTACTTGACTGCTTTCAAACACTGTAAGACCACACCTAGAGTACTGCAACCAGTTTTGGTCACCACACTATAAAAAAGATGTTGAGGCTCTAGAAAAAGTGCAGAGATGAGCAACCAAGATGATTAGGGGACTGGACTCTAAAACATGAAGAATAGTTGCAGGAACTGGGCATGGCTAGTCTAGTGAAGAGAAGGACCAGATATGATAGCAGTGTTCCTGTATTTGAGGGGCTGCCACAGAGAGGAGGAGGGAGTCAAGCTATTTTCCAAGGTACCCAAAGGCCAGACAAGGAATAATGGATAGAAACTGATCAAGGAGAGATTCAACCTGGAAATAAAGAGAAATTTTCTGACAAAACAATTAACTGATGGAACAGAAGTTACCTTCGGAAGTTGTGGGAGCTTCATCACTGGAAGCTTTCAAGAAGAGATTGGACTGCCATTTGTCAGAAATGGTATAGGGTCTCCTGCTTAGTTGGACTAGGTGATCTACAAGGTCCCTTCCAACTCTGATTATCTAAATTACTCCATCAGAAAAACCCTGCTGATAATCATGAGAACTGAGTCCTTGGTCCCATAACTTCTATTGCTAAGGTGAAAGTGCTCCATTCACTTTGGTGGGAAGGTAACAGTGTTCTGTCTGCCTTTGGGATGTAGCTACATGATCACAGAAATTGTCTTTGGACAAAGCTAGTTCCCTTGGCCAAGAAACTGAGATGAGCACTGTGCCCTAAAGTCAGACAAGACCGACAGAGAAATCTTTTACCTTTTACTGGAAGAAATATAATGAAACAAGACCAGAAGCTGACCTGGGGAAGAGATTGTTATCAGACATGTTGAGATAAGGAAGTGTTCATTACTCCAACCCGTCACATCCACAGCTCCCCCAACACTACCTGAACAAAGATCAGTTTGGTTCCATTTTCTGGATTCCATGATCCTTATGTTTGGGTGGTTGCCTTCAGCCTTTGGTCAGAAATTATCCTGGGAGGCCCTAGATTCTCAGCTGCTTTGGGATGCCACCAACTGGATTAGGATGCCAGGAACTGTTGGTTCCAAATGAGAAGGTCATCACTTCCCTATCTTTTATAGGACAGCATCCAAAGTTCGTAGCATCCCACCTATGTGAAGTAAGCTAAAAGTCGGAGTTGCTCAAGGTAACAATTAGCTGCTACCTAATATTATGGCTGAGAAATATAAAAGCAAGGTGACTGTTAAGATGCAGAAGCAGCAAGAAAGAGAAGTGATGGGTTTGAACGACGAAGGATGTAAGAAGAGACTCACTCTGATGCTGACCAAGGACATTCAAATGGT
This sequence comes from Laticauda laticaudata, assembly GCA_004320025.1. Taxonomy (NCBI): domain Eukaryota; kingdom Metazoa; phylum Chordata; class Lepidosauria; order Squamata; family Elapidae; genus Laticauda; species Laticauda laticaudata. The sequence continues at coordinate 7,362 of BHFT01038170.1, read as the reverse complement.
TTGAATGACTTCATTCTTGAATCCAGTCAAGATCCTTCTTTAGCTTTGCCATGTCTAATAGATGGGTAGCTACTATCAGCTCTATCCTAAGGAGCCCAATATTATTTCTCCAGTCCACTCCAGCCAGTTCAGCTCTTCCAAAATAAAAATATCTGAAAATTCTGATATTGCTGAGGAGATCCTGCATCCTTCACGAAATGTCATGACTGCTATCCACATGCAATCCCAAGGGGGAAACTGTCGAATGTATAATGTTAAGCTACATGATGCGACATCATGTCCATAATAGATGCAAATCTGAGAGAGTCTTGAATAAATCTGTTCAAGGAGCACCTTGTCATCTCCATAAAAGCAAAGACCCAAAAAGGTCATACATAAAAAGCTGTATTAAAATATCTCAAACAACTGCCCCAATCTGGCATCCACCATATAATGCATCCTATAGTCCTAATATATCTGGAAGACACTTAAGGGGAAAAGCTGAAGTAAAACTTTGGTCAAAAGTTGAAAGGCGTCAACATGACTCCTACCTAAACCAAATCAAGGCTTTGGGGGCCTCTTCTCTTTTAATTAACCCTTTCCAGTTACAACCAGCAGAATACAGTGCATCAAATTCTTAGAGGTTATCTTACTTGAGGAGAAAAAAAGCTTAACAAGGCAAAAAAAAAAAAAAGATGTCAGAACTCAAAGAGTTGACCATCTTTTTCGGTCTCCATCGTGGAATCTACTTTGTCCCAGTCAACCGATGAGAGGATTTGAGCACTTTGGATGTCTTGAGGTGTCAGGCTGATGTCAAGGACTTGTGGGTTGGTTCGAGATTGTGCCAGCCTGGAATGACAAGGCAAGACAAAAAGGTGAAGAAATGAAGGTGCCAGTGCTAACTTGCCAAGGAAGAGGAGAAGGAAGACACAGCTTCCTGGTACAGGCAGGATAGAGTTTCGAAAAGCTCCCTCACAGAAATATAGAATTAAATCCCAGGAAAGGAAAAAAAAAAAAGTCGCTCACAAGGAAAGATGGCCCAAAATGATTAGGCTGGAAAATCTGGTTCTTCTATGGCAGGGGTGTCAAACTTGATTTCATTGAGGGCCACATTATTGTTGTGTTTGACCTTGGGGTACTGAGGGGGGGGCATGGCCAGCTCAACATCACTTGTGTTGGGGGTGCTGGTGGTGGCCTGAGCGCTCTGCCAATGAAAATGGGCACCCAAGCTCCATTTTCGGCTCTGACAGCCTCCTGCAACCCTCTGACAGCGAAAACAGAGCTCAGGAGGGCTCCATTTTCACTGGCAGAGGTACCACAGGCTAGTCCATCACTGTTTCCAGGGTGGCCCCATGGGACTGATCTAACCACCCCCGGGCCTTGAGTTTGACAACCCTGATCTATGGGGAAGGGCAACCAGAATATGTTTATGGGCCGGGTTCATTTCTCCAACATGGTCAAGTTCTCAGAGTTCACAGTTCAAGAACTGAGTACACAGTTCACCAAAAGGTATTCTAGGAAAATCTGGATTCTTCTGTTAAAAAAAAAGTTGTCAGGGGAAAAAAATGCATCAGGCAAATTGTGAATTAAAATGCTGGTTTGATGCTCATCCCAGCAGGCATCACGATTTGTAAATCTGAAGTCCAATGTGCCAAGCTTAACAGTTTCCCCAAAGGATCAAAATGAGAAAGGATGATGCTGAAATAATCCCCAAAATGAGACCTTGGGGGAAATAGATCAATCCATCCATGCCCACTTCGTCCTTCTGCAACCCTCATCGTGCCTCTGTGCAAAGGCTGACCAGTAGAGGGAGCAGTTGGCCCAAAGCCGCCACCCGATGACCTCATGAGAAAGAAGGGAGTGATCCTCTGGTGCTCATACTGTCACCTGGGAGGATCAGTGAGAACATTTTTAGTACTTAGCATTTATTTGATTTGTCAATCATTTACAAGATACAGGTATAAGAATAAATATAGTTTTGAATACATGAGATACTGATAAGAAAAATAAAAGAAACAATAGGACAGGGACGGTAGGCACGATGGTGCGCTTATGCACGCCCCCTACAGGCCTCTTAGGGAGGGGGTGAGGTCAATAGCAGACAGTCTAAGGTTAAAGTTTTTGGGGTTTGAGGAAAAAAACCACAGAGTCAGGTAGAGTATTCCAAACATTGACCACTCTGTTGTTGAAGCCGTAATTTCTGCAGTCAAGTTTGGTGCAGTTAACCTTCAGTTTGTATCTGTTGTGTGTCTTCCCTGCCCTGAAGGATGATCCTCAACGGAAACTTTTCTGCAAGCCCATGAAGAAATATGGGCAAATCTTGGAAAGCCTTTTAGAAGTTTCTCAACCTAGTAGATCTGGGAAAGACACAACTCTGAAGGCATCTCTGTAAAGCATCCAAGGCTCTGCATGCCTTGGGCAAAAAAAAACCCAAAGCAGCCTTTTGCCAAAACATGAGAAGGAACTACTCAGACCACAAAATACCATAGGCAGAAAGATGTGTGATATTACAGGGTGGAGCACCAGGAAAGGAATACCACCCATGTCTATTTAAGCCAGGGGTGTCCCAACCTGGGCAGCTTTCAGATCTGTGGATTTCAACTCCCAGAATTCTCCAGCCAGCCATGATTATAAACAGCTCCTGATTATAGTAAAGAGCCAGGTGTCATCAGCTTGGAAGCGCCTGATTAAAAAGCATGATTCAGGAAGATTACATTTTCCTCTGTTAAGAAGCTTTTCCTTTGACCCAGAAGGAAAGCAAGCTTTTGGCTAGGAAGCAGATAGCAGTGACCTGTTATGATACACGTGTTATAATTTGGGGGTAATCGTGCACCCCAATAAGTATTTCAATTCAGGTATATGTGGCTGTTTAAATCAGGGGTGGCAAGAAAGATCGTAAAATGGGACCAAGTTCATTTAATAACTGTCTTGCTTAGCAACGGAAATTTTGGGCTCACCTGTAGTTATAAGTCACAGACTACCTGTACAGCTTTTGATTGCAAGCAGTGAAATGGTGAAATCCATGAAGCAATTGATTAGCTTCCTTTGCTCAAGGCAGTTTAAACCTGCCACTGCTGGCTGGAGAATTCTGGGAGTTGAAGTCAACCTGTCTAAAAGTTGCTAAAGTTGAGGAACGCAGATCTATATACTACACATCCATTAAATATAGTGTATGCACTTTCTTGTGTGTGTATATGTAACACCGTAAATCAGGGTACTCAAGTGGCTTTGTGGGCAAGGAAGCCTTTCTTAAGCATTGATGGCCATCATCGAGAAAGAATCTCAAAATTCCTGAGTTGACTTTTACTTAGCTTGATAGCTGCCAAGGCTTGAGGGACAGTAGCTGATTAGAGATATTCATGGAAGTCAGTGTTATTTATGCAATCTTTTTTCATTGCATTTTTACAGGTCGGGAGGCAGAGCTGGGCCTGTGAAGTTTTCCACTTTAGGTGCCAAAACAATTTGCTTGGTTCTCGATGCTGTGAACTTTGATGTCAACTTTGATGAGGCAAGGTGGATACAAGAACCGGCAGTGTGGGCTCAGAAGAACTTGATTATATATTATATAATAAACTATATATATGTGAGTGAGTGTGTGTGTGTGTGTGTGTGTGCGTGTGTGTGCTGTTCAGCTTCCTTTGGGTATTATCCCACGTCATTGTAGTGCTTTTAAAGTTGTAGCAACATTTCAGCAGAATCTCATCTGCCATCATCAGGCTTCTGTATTGAATAGAGAATACAGAATACAGAAGCCTGATGATGGCAGATGAGATTCTGCTGAAACATTGCTACAACTTTAAAAGCACTACAATGACATGGGATAATACCCAAATATAAATAAATAAATATATATATATATAATTACCTTGAAAACGCTTCATCCAGTTCGTCATTCATTGCCTTTGTTATAAAAAGAAAGGGGAGGGGAGAAATGAAACTATAAATCCAACAGAAATGAAAAATTATTCAAATATCACATTGGTTTAACCAAGTGTTTTTTCTGTTGTATTTGCAATTCCTTCTAGTAGATTTTTACTAGCTGGTTCTAAGGTCAGTAACCCAACCTTCTTTGTTAGATGACAAGGGGACAACACAACATCTAAGTGCTCATGGAGAAGGCATTTGACAAGGTAAATCTGAACCTCTCCGATCACCTTCTGTCCACTTGCTTGTTTTCCATAGAAATTGAAGGGGTAGAGAAGCCGTCTATTTAGTTCCAGCTCTCTTATGCGTAGTAGCACTTTTGGGTCCAAAAGCTACAAAAGCTTTTTTTCCAAAAGCTAGGGAAACTTGCCAAAGGTCTTCAGGGAACTGATGACCTCTCTTCTGCACTGGACCAATCCAGGTAAATTGCAATTCAGTGTGAGACAAAACTGTCTATTAATATAAGCAGGTGGTTCTCAAATTTGCAACTTTAAAATGTGTGGACTTCAACTTCCAGAACTGAAGTTGAAGTCCACACTCCTTAAAGTGGCCAATGTTGAAAAAATACTGATATAAGCAGTTGGACAGTGAAACCAATTGCCCAGAGAAGTGTTTGGCTGCCCTTTGATGGGTTCAAATGGAATCAGGGTAGCCATTTGTTTTGGATCCATCCTTGTTGTACTTGCATTGACTGGGGGTTGGTCTTGATGACTTGAAGAATAGAATAGAATTCTTTATTGGCCAAGTGTGATTGGACACACAAGGAATTTGTCTTGGTGCAAATGCTCTCAGAGTACATAAAAGAAAAGATACATTCGTCAAGAGTCAAGAATCATAAGGTGCAACACTTAATGACAGTCATAGGGTACAATAATCAATCAAATCATACTAGGAAACAGTCAATAGAGATCATAAGGATATAAGCGACAAAGTTACAGTCATAACAGTCACAAGTAGGAGGGGGATGGGTGAATTCTAACTTGACTGATTCTAACAATACAAAAGAAAAGTGGCATGTTATTCTTCATTGAGGATCTTCAAATTTCTTGTAGGAGATGCTCTTAGCCCTGGATCATAGATTAGATTGCCTACAAAATAAATTCCCTCTCCTGTGGGCTTTTGATCCCTGGAGTCCACTCATTAACAAATGCAGAGAAACTGAAATCAGAAACCATGCAGAGACTATAGGAGAGACGGAAGAACCTCGATTGTTCCAAGAATCCCCAAATCACAGTTACGAGCTTCCCCTCTCCTTAGTCGTGGTGATTGGTGTTCATGCAGTTGTTGTCTGTTTGCCACAAGGAGAAAGCCACTGTCTGTGGAGATGCTCAATCATCCAGGTCATGGTTGTCCCAAAGGTGCTTTTCAAAACACAACTGGACTTTCCCAGGTTTTGTTTTGTTTTACTTGAAAATGTTTTGCTTCTCATCCAAGAAACTTTTTCAGTTCTGGCTGAAGAACTGAAGAAGCTTCTTGGGTGAGAAGCAAAACATTTTTTTTAAAAAATGTGAGAAAGTCCAATTGCAGTTTGAGAAGCACCTTTGGAGTGAAAAAGCCCTGGTTCAGTATGTTTGTCATGATGTGCCATATCCTCTCTCTAGGAAGTTTATGTGCAGGGGAGTGGAACCGGTGCTGCCACCGGTTCCACTCCCCTGCGCTTAAGTCCCCTAGAGAGAGGATATGACACATCATGACAAGCATACTGTACTTCTGAATTTATTTGGTGTTTGATCCTGCCTTTTCCGGGCATGTAACAGCATAGATATGCAAACAAGCAAGGAAAAGAAATGATGCAGTTACACAAGGAAACCACTTGGACTTGACCATTAATTGAGAAATAAGACAATACTGAAGAATCAGATGGAAAAAAAGAGAAGAGACACTCTGTTAGGCAGCCTGCCAAACTTTTCCTTTCTTGACTTACAACCATTCAGTGAGTGACTGTCTAGCAGGTTCCAAGTCATGAGGGCACTTTAAAAAGTGGCTTTTAAGAGGTGCTCGCATTTATGACTGTCACAGCATCCCCACAATCGCGTGATCAAAATTCAGGCGTTTGGCAATTAGTCTGTATTTACGATGGTTGCAGCATCCTGGGGTCATGTGATCACCATTTCTGATCTCCCCAGCCAGCTTCCAACAAGCAAAATCGATGGGGGAAGCCAGATTTGTTTAATGACTTGGTGATTCACAAAACTACAGTGGCTTTCTTTACAGGCAAGAAAGGCTGTAAAATCAGGCAAGACTCATTAATTGTCTTGCTTTGCGATGGAAATTCTGTTCCCAATGGTGCTTGTAAGTCAAGGACCATCAGAATGCTAGCCTAGGCCACTGTGGGTATGGGAAAGGACTGGTGGTTTCACAACTCTGCCACAGTGTGATGCCATAGCCTGATCTCTCCCTACACCTGACTTGCTCTATTACTGGGAGGAAAAAAATAACCCTGAAAAAGGAAGCCACTTTCTTTTCTTTGATCAGAAAAGGTTGGTTTAGAAGAGGCAGGAAACGTGCCTCAACTTGATGGAGCAGCCTAGGGGAACAATAAAGCATACTGTAGATCTACACACACACACACACACACACAGGGCAATTTGGCTTCCGTTCCATCAGCAGCAAAATGGAAAGGAAATGCCCTGTAACTCAATAGCAAGTTATAGTACTGTTCCCATTTAGCTCTTGTGCAAAGCTGTGGCTTATTTTAATTAGAGTTTATTGAACACAGCACAGCTGATTTAAGACCGCACAATGCACTACGTCAGTGGTCCCCAACCTTTTTTGTACCAGGGACCAGTTTCACGCAGAAACACTTTTTCAAGGACCGGCAAAATCAATTCTTCCCCAATAGTAAAGGGCTTCTTAGCTTTAGCTAATATAAAATCTATATTTTAATCACGATTACTCATTCTTTGCAGCCTGGTACAAAATGATCCATGGACCGGTACTGGTCCAGGGCCCGGTGTTTGGGGATCCCTGCACTACGTCATAATCCCTCCCAGGCAAACCACACTGAACAGTGATCAACAAACAACACACTGAGCCAAAAATCACACAAGCCACACTGGAGCAGGATGTGAAGCATATCACTTATAAAATGAGATCTTTGCCGTGATCACCAAGGCCTTCGCGCACTTACCCACACATTGTTGTTTTCTGATGAAGGGGACCGAAAGATTCGGCCATCCACATGCATCGAATTTGTGTTCAAAGGAGTTCTGGTTACATTTTCCAAGTCTAGCAGATTTTCTACAGTGGCTGCTTTGTGTGGAAAGGAAAAAAATAAATAAGGATGAGATAGAAGAATAAGAATGAAAAATAGGAATACGGGCAATCCTCAATTTATGACCACAATTGAGCCCAACATTTATATTTTTAAGTGAGAAATCTATAATGTCACTTCCTTCTCTTTCTCTTTTTCCTGTTGTAATATTGTCTGTATAGATCATTGTCCTCCAGATGGTGAGG
>BHFT01038169.1:7397-20505 GCA_004320025.1 Laticauda laticaudata | reverse complement strand
GCATATTGGCTCGCCGTTCAATTAAGATTGTATGCCATGAAGAATTGGCAGGAAATTCTTTCCGCAACCAGCTATCCCTATGCCGTCCCAAATTACCAATTCATGCTTTAGTGATGTCAGATGCTGAGGGCGAGAATATGATTAGTGGTACGGCTGCCCTAATATAAACAGTGCTGCCTGCACGTTTTGTATGTTGTGGGTTAGAGACTATCTGGAAGCAACATGTTATTGACAATACAATTTGTGGAGTTCAGGGATTTAGGGCTACAAAGGATGTCTATTGGCGTAAGAGACGGGTTAGACCCTTGATAATAGTCAATTGAAGAGTCTCATGCTGCTGAACTATCACAGCATTTCAGCAGCAGAAATTCAGTGGAAATCCAATTAGCCAGAGGCAGACTCAGCCATTCAATTACGATGAAGGCTCGACAAAGAGAAGGCTATTAAGAGGCTAATGATGTAAAATCACCTCAGGAGCACGGAAAAAACAGTCGAAAGGGGGAACAGGGCAATACGGCCAATTTACTTGCACTGGCTCAGCCGCAGTTTTCGTAAGCTGGTGGGGAAACGCACTCAGGGCATCCCGCAGAGTTCTAGGAATGCCATTTGTTAAAATGCCATTTTAGCATTTTGCGCGGGCAGAGGAAGGGGTCATTTAGGGGGCCAGGATCTGTCAAGCAGGAAAGACTTTTGCTAAAAGCCTTCAAGTACAACCTAAGACAATTCCAGAAAATAAAAACAAAGTTGAAAGACTGTTTTACGCTGCTAGATCAGCCAAGCTGACTAACAAAGGCTCTAACAAAATCAGTGTTTTGTTTTGCTATAGAAGGGAAACCTTGCAGGAGTTAGAAGTTTGAACATAGCTCAGGGCATGTCTCAGTAACATGGCTCATTGTGAGTAGGCCTTGATAACAACTAGCATCCTAGAATGGCTAAGAAGAAGGGCTTCATGCTGGGGCCAGTTAAGCCTCTACAATGACTACTAGGGCAGAACCATCCCAGTCATTGGAAAGGCGAAAGTTTTTTGTTCAATTTTCAAAATTTAAGGTCATTGCCTTTTAGTGGCAGTGGATGGTGCCCTCCCTAAGGGCCTGTTGGGTTAGATCTGGTTCCCTGCTTTGCCTCCATATAAAGCAGAATGCCACTCTATTACAATGCTGAAGTGGACACCTATTGTAATGATTATCTGATGTAATTGTCGAGGGGCTGGGCTGTATTCAGGAACCGCAATATCTTTCAATCTTGACGCCTCAGCAGTAGCTCAATCTTCCGTTTAAAGGGCCGTCGAAGGATAGCCTTTTTCAATCCGCCCGCTATTAGACATGGAAGCTGTAATGGCAGGGTGTATTTAGAGCCTTGGACTTTGGCAAAGATTGGAAAACCAATAGTGACCCCTTGAAGGATGGTTAGCGTAAGAATCTAACGCAGATTACAAAGTACGCATTGAAATAAAATATTTTACAAATACAAGTGCTTATACCAGTTCCGTTACTCTGACCAGCCCACTACATTCTTTTGAGCGCAGGAACCATTTTTTGGTCGAATTAGATCATGTCCATGGTCCGAGTCAAACAGTTTTTTTCCTCTGTTGTTGAATTGTGGCTTTGAGCAGCAAGTCGGCTGCCGCTCGAATCTCGTTTGTGTCTGACTGTGGGCACATCATTAATGTCGTCACAAAATAACGGAAATTCAACTAGCACACCAATGGTTTCCTTGAAAGAAAGATTCCTTGAAAGATTATGGAAAAATCCCTGGGACCAACACTTACCCAAATTGGAGGCGCCTACGTTTAAAAGCGCCCGCTTGTGGCATTACAATAGTTGCAGCTGAGTTGGCGCTTTAAGTACAGAAGCGTAGTGGCGCTGTCTCAATTTGGCAGGTCAAGGGTGAACTGTTGAGCCAGCGCCAGCTGGATTTTCCAATCTTTAAGGAATCCATTTCTTCAAGGATTAGGCGCAGTGTAATTCTATTTTGACTGACATTTTAATATCTGTCCCTGACAAGTCTCAAATTAGCTAAAAGCATCAGAGGAGTCCTTGATGCGTTTCAGGAAGCATGGTCTTAAGGCTAAAAAAAGAAAGTGCACTATTGGCCAATCCGGCTCCCACCCACCCCCCCCCTTCCGCCCCCCCAGCGCTCCCCCTCAGTCCATCCCCCCCCGCACCCACCAGAGGTAGGAATTTTTGAGATACAGAATTGAGCGCCTTCTGGTATTCAGCAATCGAGATCCAAAGTAAGGGTTATTTCACAAGGCAACCACACCAACTAACGAAAGCTGAGTTCGCCAGGCTTTTAGGATTTTTTTTTTTTTTTTTTTTTTTTTTTGCTTACTAAGCTTTTACGCATTAATTTTTGCCACATAAAGCTTCGTTGGCAGAGCCACTTTTTTCCTTTTTGCAGCAGATTCTTGGATATAGCAATCGCCCTGGCACTGGAGACCTAAGGAAGCGCCATGCTTTCTGTGCAGTGAAGATCATTTGCTCAGCAATCGTGCGATGTCTGTTGTTGGGTCTGATCAATTTAATGAGTATATTAACCTTTAGTTTTAGTAGGCTCCATCTCTCCTTTTGGCATAGACATGTTTTAGAGTCATAGACTGCCTAATGGTCTCTGAGTTGGGTTTAAACGTAGCCCATTGCCTTTTTCTCGCAGAACTTTTCGGCCCAGCTGACGCAACTACCAGCCAAATTGACAAGGAGGGCCTGGCATGCATTGCTTCTGTTCAAAAAATTACATGGAGTTTCTATGTGGACACCATTTTCAACGTTGGTGTATCGGATCACAAACCTCTGTAGGCGCCTTCTGCAGGTGATAGACGAAACTCCTCAGATTTTGATTCTAAGGATGACGCAGTGTGGAGCTTTATTTCTGGCTGGGCCTATTCGCTATATCCTGGTTGCAATTCGAGGCTGGCCAGAGTCTGCTGCCATGCTGATGCTCTTAGCGAGGCTGCTCCCCTGCGCTGTTCCTGTGGAGGATCCTGCACCCCCTAATGCGTATCTGATCAATGATATCAAACTTCCCATCACGCGCGCCTTGATATTGGCTGTCCCACTCTGCCAGGGACAAGGTAATTCCGATAGTCCTGACTGTGGGAAGGAGGTGGCCTGGCAATTCCTTATGCCCCCAAAATAATTCGTGCGCTTTTCAAAATTCAGCCAGCAAGAACTGTCTTTTGTTGGGCAAGCTGTTTACTGTTGGGGAACTAGGTAGTTATCCTTCCAAGTTGCAAGCCGTCAGTTTTAAAAGGTCTTGGGCAGAAGGCATCCTGGCATTGTCAGAATGAAAGCCCTAGCTCATAGTTATGGTATGGTGACCAGGGCATGGATGCTAGATTAAATGGGGTGAATTTGTCAGCCATGCGCAAGTTACGCAGACCTGGCTCCACCCACATTCACTCCAGGCAGGTGGGAAGATTCTGGGACCCCTGTGGCGCATGTGCATATTGATCTGGCTGCCCCTTTCATGAGCGTACATTCTGGTGATGTTGATTCTTTTTCTAAATAGGTAGAGCTGACCTGAATGACGCAGCCACAACTTCAGAAGCCATCAGCTAAGGGCTCATCAAGATATTCGCTACGCCGTGGCCACCCTGACACTGATTGTGTCTGATAAGCGGGGCCCGCAGTTTACTTTCTGTGAGTTGAGGATCTTCCTAGCTAAGCGCTGGGAATCAGGCATGGCAGCTTACAGCTCCTTCAATCTCTGCCAGTAATTGGCCTGGCTGAATAGAGGGCAATCAGATCTGCAAAGGAGTGTCCTGGAAAGGCTTGGGCCCATAGATTGGCAGGCTCTAGGCTTGCTATAGTATTTCTTCTAAGCCAAGTTACAACGACTCCCTGTGCCAGCACTCCATAGGTCCCCCCGCTGACACTTCTCATGGGTAGGACGCCTGAGGACTACTTAGGACCAGACTCCATCTATTATGGCCTGCCGTCACGGCTCGCCGTAGCAGTGTCAAACACTGTGGCTCCACAAAAACTTAAAAAGTAGGACTTTTTCCTATGGTCGGAAATGTCAGCGAGGACTATGGCATCTCGGAAACAGTCAAATCAGTTTCTGTAGGATTCCCATGTTTCTGCTGTCAGTCTGAAAGGCGGGAATTCAGGGATCGAAGTCATCTTGACTCAGCGGTGCCGGATCTTCCAAGGAAAGTTGAAATTCACGCTCATGTGACTTCGGCTCTTTTTTGTAGTGACTTCACTTAACGATTCTTTGCCCAGTTGTCTCTTATATGTATCCTGCCCTCGTCGCCAGTGTTGTAGAGCGGCGGAATAACCTGAGGCGAACACGGAACGAACTTCACCTTTTACTTTATTGTAACAATAAAGGGTTGGCGCGGCTGCCGCACTAACAAGGCAGCCAGCTGGCGGACAACAGCTGATGCTGTTTGACAGCTCTCTTTTATAGCCGGCTGTCAAACGGCATCAGCCAATAGGAATGGTCCGTGCTCCCACTGGAAACACGGACCGGAGTGAAGACTTCAGCTCAGTCTTTTCCGAACACCACACTTTAACTGGAAAATGGGAAAATCAATAGGCAGCCAATTGCAGTGGTGAATTATATGTTTTGGCTGCTCAACTCCCACACTTGAACACACTGTGTTTCCAAATCATTTCAAGGCAGCTTCCTGTCAAACATGTTGCTGTGATCAAGAATGTTTGTGCTGCCTGATGCTATTCTTCTAAAGAGAAGAGCAGAGATGATTTTAAGACAGAATTGTTTAATATGAACACACCATCAGAGCAGCTGACAAAAGGGATGAAATTATATTTTTAAATGATCTAGCTAGTGCAAGGATGAGGCTCCATTATTGCTGATTTGCCTGTGAAGCTTTAATGTCGGAATTTGGAAATGATGAAGGGCTTCATGTGAGAATGTGTTTAGCTGAAAGGATATTGGTCGTTTTCCTCTCCTTATTGAATTCTTAACATGTTTTCTTTACTCTTTTTATTTACTTTTGTCTCTTCTCCTTCTTCCTCCTTCTCCTTGTCCTCCTCTTCCTCCTTTTCCTTTTCCTTTTATTTCTCCTGCTTCTGCTTCTCCTCCTACTTCTTCTTCTTCTTCCTTTTCCTCCCCTTCCCCTTCTCCTCCCTTCCCCTTCCCCCTCCTCTTCCTCCTCTCCTGCCTTCCTCCGTTTTTCCCTCCCTCCCTTCTTTTTCTTCATGTTCACAGGATATCCTACTGTACAGCAGACAAAGTACATGACAAAGTATTTGCCTACATTGCCCAGAGTCAGCACAATGAGAACCTGGAGTGCCATGCTTTCCTCTGTTCCAAGAAAAAAATGGTCAGTATTAAGTGGAAAAGTCACTGCTGTGTTCATTTATTCAATTCATATGGCTGCCCATATGGCATTTCCAGTTTTTGGTAAAACTATAGAAAAATAGAGACCCATTGGTTCACTTAACGGCCAAGGCATTCATTTAACAACTGCAGCAGACAATGCATGCCCATCGTGTTTGCTTAACAACCGCCTCAAAAACAGTCATAAAATGGGGTCGGATCTCCCTAATAGTTACTTCCAATTTCAGTGTTGCTTTCAAATGTCCTTGAAAACTTTCCCTGCCAAAAGTGTTTTCCTTCTCCTCCTTTTTTTTCCCCCTAGACAAAAAGTTGCCCGCTAATTTGACATGATACGAAGACAGGGTGCACATCTTCAAGGCATGGACTCTGTATGTCTATTTTTCATATCTCCAGCATATAATTGCTCTGTATTTTTAGCGCCTGGGCAATTCACAACATTATCTGGGTCTATTAAACTTGATTTGAATGTGACAGCTGAAATTGTAAACAGCTGTGAGGAATTTCATACTTAATTACCATATTTAAGGAGTTGTTGGGATTTTTTTCCTTCCCTTTTTTCCCCCTGATAAAAAAAGCACTTTGCTCCTCCACCAAAGATTTATATGGTTCTGACAAAATATCTTTTTTTCCTTTCATGTCATATTGGCACAGGTACACATTTTTCTCTGTTCTTCTAAACAGTCCCATCGCTCTGGTTTGTCTAGCATGCTAGCCAGTTAATGGGTGGGAGGTTTTATAGATTGGAATCCAAATTTCTCATCAGCATCCTACAATTGGATATTTGGGGGATGGGGGGGGGTTATAGCATCCACTAATCTATAAGAAAACAAAATGTGTGTGCAAAATTCTCTACCTATTTATTTGTCATAACTTTCTTAGACAGAGTGCCTGTCTTAGAGTGAATTATAGTTCTTGTTCAGGCATCTTGATAAGCCATAATTTTTCCGAGTTCTGCCTGGTACATATTATCTAATTCCACAATTGTGTAATGCTATACAGTATTGCTTTTGCTATATTGCTTTCATTCCAATGCTGTTGGCTAAAAAAAAAGTTAAAACCTGAAATAAAGAACAAAGTTTGGGTTTGCCTACGCAGAAGGTTAACAAATCACAGGTTTCAAGTACAGTAGGTTATTTCAATAAAATAACCTGGATTACAACCAAACACAACATGTTGGGGTTTAGCAAAATGCATGAATGTTGCCACGCTTTTATTATCTCCTAAATTCCCAGGCCTTTATATGCCACAACATTTATTCCAGAATTGTGGCATCTCAAGCTTATTTTTGTGCTGCATCTATTGATAGCTGTTTGCAACTTTGGAACTAAATTTTGCTGCAACTCACTGTTTTTTAGATCGGGATATATGAGGAGAGAAGAAACTGTAATATTAATCCTGTGCCAGCATGTAGTTTTGTGGAAGTTAACAAGAGTCTTTGATCCACCTTTACCTCAACAGGCCTTCTAAGCTAACTAGATGTGTAGGTAAAAATGGGTACCACTTTCTGGATAGTTTGAAGAATGCTCCATGAATGGGATTTATATTTAATTGGCAGTTTTCATTACTTGTAGAAAACATAGAAAACCGAGGGCAGGAAAAGTCCTAGTGGTCCATCAAGTCTGCCTTTTGAATTTATTTGTTTTTGTTCTCTTTTCAATTTATTTATTTATTATATTTATTTGTTGCTTTTGTATTTTCTTTTCTTTTTTAATTTTTGTTGGATGATGGACATACGTTTATCCCAAGCATTTTAAAACTCAGTTACTGATGATTGACCCACTATCTTCCCTGGAAGTTGGCTCTAAACTTCCACTATTCTTTCTGTGAAGTAATACTTTCTAATGTTATTTTGAACTTTCCTCCTGTCAGTTTGAGGTTATGCCCCCATGTTCTTGATGTTTGTTTACTGTTGAAAATACAACCTTCTAAAACAGGGGTGTCAAAACTCAGGAACTGGGGGCCAGAGCCGGCCCATAGGGCTGCCCTGGAAACAGTGAAGGACCAGCCTGCGGTGCCTCTGCAAGCGAAAATGGAGTGCGGAAGGGCTGCCTGTGGCCCTCCCAAGCTCCATTTTCACTGAGAGAGAGTTGCAGGAGGCCATCACAGCTGAAAACAGAGCGTGGGAGCCCCTTTTCGCTGGCAGAGCAGTGGAATCACCACAGGCACTCCCAACATGAGTGACGTCAAGCTGGCCATGTCCCCTCGGTCCCCCGAGGTCAAACACAAGCCTGTTGCGGCCCTCAATGAAATAGAGTTTAACACCCCTGTTCTAGAACCTGATTCACACCCTTAATATAATTAAAGGCTTCAGTCATGCTTCCCTTTCCCTTCTGTTCTCTAGGGTGTAGATACTCAGTTCCTCCAATCTGTCCTCATACCTTTGTTCCTCAGACCTTGTGCCATTTTTGTTCCCTGTTTCTGGACTCACTCAATCTTATCAATATCTTTGATTAAGTGAGGTCTCCAGAACTAAACACAGTATTCCACATGGAGCCTGATTAAAGCAGTAGCAGTTGCACTTAGACTTATATACAGCTTCACAGTGCTTTACAGCCCTCTCTGAGCTGTTTACAGAGTCAGCCTCTTGCCCCCAGCAATCTGAGTCCTCATTTTACCAGCCTCAGAAGGATGGAAAGCTGAGTCAACCTTAAACCGGTGAGGATCGAACGCCTGGCAGTGAGCGGAATTACCCTGCAATACTGCATTCTAGCCACTGTGCCACCACAGCTCTTTGCCCTATTTAGCAGGGTTTGGATCTCTTTTTCATGATGATGCATCCCAGAACTTCCCCTCATTTAGGATGGGAAGAAACCCCAGTATTTGGAAGGATTAACTTCAAGTGTTGTACATCACCCAGAGTCACTTTCGTATAAGATGGGCAGCTATATAAGTATAATAACAAGACCTGTGTTCAATCAATCAATCAATCAATCCCTCCCCAGTTACCACTAGGAGGGTTCAGCCTGTAAATCTAAACACATAGAAATGATCTATGTCTGGTTGGTTTCTCTCCCTCCCCCCTCCCCCCCCCCACACAAAACACATGCANCCCCCCCCCCCACAGAAAACACATGCACAGCTATATTCTACACTTCAATTCTAAGTTGAGGTATAAATAGAGGTGAGAAGAGAAAGAAAAAAAGTGATATTCAAAAAGAACTCAACAACTCCATATTTATTTCCCAAAATGACCTGTACTGGGCCAGATAGAGGTCTAGAACTTATTTGCAGAATATTTCAGGTTTTATCTCATTTCATAGGCAAAATAGACTCTTTTTAACCCTGCAGGCCAGGGGTCTCCAACCGTGGCAACTTAAGTCTGGCGGGCGTCAACTCCCAGAGTTCCCCAGCCAGTTGGCTAGGGAATTCTGGGAGTTTAAGTCTGCCAGGCTTAAAATTGCCAAGGTTAGAGACCCCTGCTGTAGGCCAAATGGAAGGGATTGGGAAGAATCTTTGAATGAGAAATTATCCAGGAGTTCAATATGCCTCTTGTTGTGGTTCGCTGGCAGCAGGTGCGGATGGCTGAGGTCTCAGAGAGCGAGGACTTAGATGAGGGGCCTGCGTGTGAGGCAGGGATGGGGCCAGGACCATCAGGGAGTGGAGTGCAACCTTTGGAAATTGTGGAGGCTGGCAGCAGTGATGAAGAGGACCCCGAGGAGCCTGTGTCCAGTGCGCGTGCATGCAGGGCTGCTCAAAGGAAAGAGCAGCTGCAGCAGCACAGGCAACTCGGGAGTAAGGCTGCAAGGTAATGGCCCCTCCCTTAAGAGATAAAAGCCAGCTGAGAAACTGGAGTTCTTTGCAGGAAGCAAAGAAATTTTTGTACTCAAGTCTGGTGGACGTTTGGAATACCTTGGTTGCTGTTTGGAGACTCTTTGTGTTTGAAATATTTCTTAGTAACTTTATCTAGAGTTCTTGGCAGCCTTGCACAACCTTGGCAAGGCTCATTCTTATCGGAGACAATTAATTTGAAACAGCTTTTTAACCGTGAAAGAACAGAATTAATAAAGAATCATTAGAAGGTTTTTCTGTTACCTCTGTTTCATGATTGTTTCCTTGGAACAAGGTTTGGATCAGAACACCTCTTTCCATTTTGGGGGGAATCTCTCAGTTACGTTGAACTGAGAGTTAGTGACTAGAACAAAGTTGTTTCCTTCAAATTTGCAACAATCCTATTTTAACTACTGCACCAGGCTGACTTACGTTTAAAGGCAGGGTAGATTTCCCCCCCCCCCAAAAAAATGAACCACTTTCTGTAGGCAAAGCAATTCTCTATAAACTCTACTCTTTCTCTTCAAAGAAAAGAAGACAAGCCTTCCAAATAATTGTGTGAATTCACCCAAGGTTTTCTGCAGCTGCCTCTTGACTCTCTGTAGCCACAGGACTGCCAGCATCATTATTAAATTAAGTCTTAACTGGTGTGGGACCGACAGAGCTGTCGAAGAAGGAAGGAGGCTCCTGGTTTAACATATCTTCTTCGCTGGTTCCAGATCTGCAAAAGGAGCTGCCTATTAGTGCCCCATTATAATTGCTGTTGTATCTGTTTTTTCCCCCCACCCCCCTCCTCTCCCTTCAGGCTCAAGCCGTCACACTTACGGTTGCTCAGGCTTTCAAGGTAGCATTTGAATTTTGGCAGGCATCCAAGGAAGGTGAGTGCGAAATCCAGCGACTCCTGATGGTCTCAATGAGAGGGTTGAGAGCGGCCGTGGTTTTGCTTTTTCATGGTTGTTCTTAATGTTTGAGTTTCTTGTGGATCACTGTTTGTTTTTATTTTATTTATTTTTTGTCAGTGTGTTTAGGACACTGCAAGGGGAATGTGTTGCATCAAATTGGGACAGTTCTGTTCCTCTTTTAAGGACAGTAGTTGTCCTGCCCCTGGTGGAGACTGACTCTGAGGGAGAGGAGGAACAGCCGATAGGGAGTGGAGGTGTGGCTCCGGAAGTTGTGGAGGAGGCTGGGGAAGGGCAGAGGCCAGCTGGGCAGTCAGAGGAGGACCCAGGCCCATCCCCTCTCCATCCGAGGGCATGCAGGAAGGAGAGGGTAAGGGAGACACATGGTTTACTGGGGAGGAGACGGCCTTGATTCTCTTCATGGGCTGTAGCTGGATAAGAGGACAGACATGCGAGTGCTGGAAACAAAGCATGGAACTATCTCTAGTTTATTGTTCCTCTCTGAGTTTGACGTCCTTCCCAGTGTGTGTTCTGATATCTGTGGACATCTTCAAGCCCTTACCTTGTCTGGTTTGTGTTGTTTTTTACTCTTTATAATTTAAACGGCATTTCCTCCTCCTTGTAACTGCTTGTGTGGGAGTTTTTTGTCTCCAGTCAAAGATATTTGGAGCTTGGAAGCAAAGTGAAGGAACAAAAGAGGCTTCACTTTTTTGTGACTGTGTTTATTTTGTATCCCACCCTGGGTCATCACGGTAGTCCTTGACTTACCTCAAATTGAGCCCAAAATTTCCATTGTTAAACAACATTGTTAAACAGACTTTTGCCCCATTTTATGAGCTTCTTATTTGTTTAGCGAATCACTGCAGTTGCAAAATGACTTGTGCAGTCATTAAGTGAATCTGGTTTCCCACGTTTGACTCTGCTTCTCAGAAATGAGGTGGGAAAGTTGCAAATGGTGATGAATGACCCCAAGACAATGAAGCTCTCATAAATACATACCAGTTGCCACATGC
Source organism: Laticauda laticaudata (assembly GCA_004320025.1). Taxonomy (NCBI): domain Eukaryota; kingdom Metazoa; phylum Chordata; class Lepidosauria; order Squamata; family Elapidae; genus Laticauda; species Laticauda laticaudata. Next base: position 9,518 of record BHFT01038169.1, on the reverse strand, counting down.
CCCAGTTTTGATGACATGGTTTATGGGGATGCTGCAGCAGTCCACAAGTGTGAACACCATCATAAATCACTTTTTTCCAGTGCTGTTGAAACTTCAGACACTAAATAAATGGTTGTAAGTCAAAGACTAGCTGTATGATCTTATTTCTCAGGATTCTGGTGAAAGATTGGTGAGCGAGTTGCTGCCGTGCCTCCCACCCCGCACCAATCCCTGCAACGTGGAAATTTATCCCATTCCGCCTTTCAATTGGTTGCTAGTATTTAATGCTTTGGATTGCTTTTCATTGTTGCTGTTGTTGTTGTCACCTGGATGATATAGGTGGCTGAGCATTGGTCAGCCCTCACATTTGGTTTAGAACAGGCCCCTGTCAAATAGAGGGCCGCATCAGGATTGTGTTTGACCTGGGGGACACCTGGGGGCATGGCCATGATGGGTGTGACCGCCATGACCTCATTCGTGTCAGGGGTGCCTGTGGCGGCCCAAGTGCTCTGCTAGCAAAAATGGGCTCCTCGGCCCTGTTTTCGGCAACTAGGGCCTCCTGTTGCCCTTGGCCAGCAAAAAACAGAGCTCGGAGGAGGGACTGCGTGCCTCCCCTGAGCTTCGTTTTCATAGACTGAGGGCTGCAGGAGGCCCTAGGGGCCAAAAACAGAGCCTGGGACAGCTGCCTGTGGCCCTTCCAAGCTCCATTTTTGCTGGCAGAGGCATCACGGATTGGTCCTTCCCACATTTACTATAGATGCTCCTCAACTTCCAATGACAATTGAGTCCAAAATTTCCATTGTTAAGCAAGACAGTTGTAAATTTTGCCCCATTTTATGACCTACCTTGCCACAGTTGTTAAGTGAATCACTGTAATTGTTAATACCACATTTATTCAGTGAATCTGGATTCAGCATTGCTTCACCATGTAAGAGCCGTGGTGGCACAGGTGTTCGAATGAAATATTGCAGGTGAATTCTGCCGAATGCCAGCAGTTCAATCCTGAACCAGCTCAAGGTTGACTCAGCCTTCTGCTTTTCTGAGGTGGGTAAAATGAGGACCCAGACTCTTGGGGGAAAGAGGCTGACTCTGCAGACTGCTTAGAGAGGGCTGCAAAAGCACTGTGAAGCGGTATATAAGTTTAAGTGCTATTGCTTGCGAAGGAAGGAAGGAAGGAAGGAAGGAAGGAAGGAAGGAAGGAAGGAAGGAAGGAATGAATAGTGGCACAGTTGTTAGAATGCAGCATTGCAAAGGTAACTCTGCCCACAGCCAGGAAGTTCGATTTTGACCTGCTCAAAGTTGATTCAACTTTCCATCCTTCCAAGGTTGGTAAAATGAGGGCCCATATTGTTGGAGGAGTAATAGACTGACTCTTCAAACTGCTTAGAGAGGAGCGTAAAAGCACTGGGAAGCTGTATATAAGTCTAAGTGCTATTGCTCATAAAAGGTAATCACATGACCCCAGCACACTGCAACAGTCATAAATACATGCCAGTGGCCAAGCATCCTAATTTTGACCAGAGGGATGCTGCAGAAGTTGTAAAAGCGTAAAAAACAGTGGTGTCAAGTTTTTTGTTTTTTTTCCAGTCCTGTTGTAATTTCAGACTGTCACTAAATGAATGGTTGCAGGTTGAGGACTGCCTACATCCCTCATCGCTGCACACACATTAACAGGCTCCCTTCTAGCTATTGAGGAAATGCATCCAGCCAGAGTTTCTGGCTGCGGCTGACCGCCTGGTACGAATAGAGAATACGCAGGCAGTGGACCATCTGTCTGTTTGTCAGCGGGGGGGGGGGGGGGGNGGGGGGGGGGGGAGGATTGGCTGGAGCAGCTGCAGGCACGTCGGCCCCCTTCCAGATTGAATGTAGCTGTGATTAAATGGCTTCCCCCGGCTTGGCATCCTGCTGTAGGAGGAGCCCTCCCAGTTGGCTGCTGTTGTTCAACAATCGCAAAGGCTAAAAGGTTGACCTACGTCTAGGAGAGAGACCGGCGCCCTGTGTCTCTGCCATTGAGTAGCCCCAAAGGGACACTCACTCTGCACAGGGAGAGGCTCCAGGCTGCCCAAAAGCATTTCCCACTGGGAATCCTCTCTTGCTGGGAACCCACAAGACCACTTCCTTTCTTCGTTGATGTTAGACCAT
>BHFT01038168.1:12403-65948 GCA_004320025.1 Laticauda laticaudata | reverse complement strand
CAGATGGAACATTTTGCTCGTCCATTGTGTCCTTTTTGCATCCGTTGGCCGGTGTGACATGGGCTTAAGTGATTGTCTGCTAAGACTCCAAGATCCATGTCACAGTTATTGCTTATTGAGCTATGTTTCACCTAATCTGTACCTGTAGAGTTTATTTTTCTTGTGTAAGTGTGAAACCTTGCTTTTCTCTACATTGAATTTCATTTTGTTAGAAAATGGACAAAATGGAATACTAAATTGGCCATGCCCACCCAGTCACATAAATACCTAGCTATGCCCACCCAGCTACATGACTACCTAGCCACGCCTACCCAGCTGGTCTGGGGCCTCCAGCAGTCTGAGGGACCGTGAATCAGCCCCCTGTTTAAAGTCTGAGTACCCCTCCCATAAACAAACAGCAAAGGTGACTATTCACTGAGAATTTCAATATAATGAAAGGGACAAGGCAAGGTTGTCCTTTATCCCCATAGTTATTTATATTAAGCTTAGAAGGCATACTAACATGAGACAAGATATTGAAATAAAAGGTATGAGAATAAAGAAGGAGGAGTTAATAAAGAAAGTTACGGGCCTTTGCTGATGATTTGGTGTTCATTTTAGAAGGCCTATAGGAAACAGGACCTAAATTAATTGCCAAGATAGAAGAATATGGTGCAGTTGCAGGATTGAAAATAAACAAAGAGAAAATGAAAATATTGGTTAAAAACTTCACAGATAAACAGGAGAGAGAATTTACAAGAATGATGAACATGCAGATTATAAGAAAGTTAAATATTTAGGAGTTCAATTAATAGCAAGACGTGTATCCCTCAAAGAAGATAAATACGATAAACTGAATGCACAACTAGAAAACTGGAAAACTCTACAATTGTCCCTATTGGATAGAATAGCTACAATTAAGATGAATATTCTGCTGGATTGGGCCTGGATAAAGACCTTTTTCAAACTCTTACCAAAGTGAGTGAAATTCCTATGCTGATTTAAGAAGAAAGGGGGGCTCCAGAGAGAAGGAGGGAAGAGAATCTCTTCTCTCTCTCTCCACTTTTGAAGCGGCAAGAAAAAAAATACAGAGCAGTCACAAATCTATAACAATAAGGAAGGTGTGAAGGGAGAGTTGTTATAAAAAAAATCAGAGAGACTGGGTTAGACTGAACTTGTTAAAGAAGATCAGAATAGAACTAACTTGGAATATAGACAATTCGTAATTATACTGAGTCACTTTCCTGAACTTTAGGCTAAAACAGGGGACATAAATGTCTTTCTCCTCTTACATTGACATAAAGTATGGTAAGAAGGGAAGAAAGGAGCAAGGAGGACATCTACTGGCCAAAATGGGTATAAAATGTGGATTAAACCTGTCTTCACTTTTTGGGAATACTGACCTACCGGAGGTTGATCACTTAACAAGACTTGGGGACTTGGGAATTATAAACATTCTCTATGGACCTAAAATATTACTGGCCAAAGTGGATATAAAATGAAAACATTGTGGTAGTGACAAATATAATCTTTTCTCTCTTCTCACTTCTTGGGCACTTTATAACTCTGGCTGATTTATGGTGGATTATAAACAATGTGGGTTAAAGCTGTCTTCACTTTTTTGCAGGGGTAGGATTCAAATGTTTAAACAACAGGTTCTGTGGGCGTGGCTTAATTTGTGAGTGTGGTTTGGTGGTTATGTGACTGGCTGGGCGTGGCTTGCTGATCACGTGACCAGCTGGGCATGGCTTGGTGGCCATGTGACTTGGCAAACCAAATACAAGTGGTCCTCGCTTAATGGCTGGTTGCTTAGCAAGCGTTCTAATTTATAACTGACCTCCCCAGAACTACTTGACCTGTTTTTGGAGTTTTGACAGCCATGTGTGTGCGCGCACACACACACACATAGATGCTTCTAACCCTGCTATTCTATAATTCTGTAAGGATCTCCTTACAGAATTGAACAGGGAGTGGGACTAGAAGATGACCTCCGAGATCCCTTCCAGTCTAGCCCTAGATTGCTGTGCTGTTTCAAAAGTCTTCTGAAGCCAGGATTTGTGTCCTTCCTTCCTCTCTTTTTTCTCTCTCCCTCCCTCCACCCCTCCATTTATCTATCTATCCATCTATTCATCCATATATCTCATCACTTTTTCCTCCCTCTCTCTCTTTGTTTCTTTCTTTCTCTTTCTTTCTGTCCTTTCTTTCCATCCCACCTCTTTCTTTGTCTGTCCCTTTTCTTCCTTTCTCTTGTCTTTTCTTTTCTTGTCTTTTCCTTCTGTCTTTCTCTCTCTCTACCTCTCTTTCTCTCCCTCTTTTTCTCTTTCTTTCCCTCTTTTTCTATCCTTTCCTTTCCTCCTTCCCTCTCTCCTAAAGCTAGGAACCCACCTGAAACACACAAATATACGCTTCCAACAAAATACTTGATGAAAGTTCTTCCCAGCCAGTCTCCCAGAGTCCCAGGGACTGGGCATGAACAGATGATTGCGCCCAGTCCCACATTGCCCAGAAAGGCTGGCAGGCAAGGCTTCCAGGTCCAACAAGAGGGCTGAGGATGGGACTTCCTCCCCCTCCTCTTTTGGGGAAAGGAAAAGGCTGGGAACTTGAAGTGAGGTGCCCACCCCAGTGGCAGCTCTGGGCTAGGCACCAGTTTGGCTTTCCTGGCTACCTGCAAACCTACCTTCCTCCCCCGGGTGGTGGCAGAGGGAAAGGTGAGCCAGGCAGGCCAGAGCCATCACCACTCTGCTCCTCGCCAGCCCACATCTCGTCACCTGCCCAGATTCTCCACAGCTGCTGGACCTCACGGCTGCCAGGGGGGTATGTGAGGTGACCAGGAAGCACGAGGCTATGCTACTTGCCAGCGGCCCCCCTCTCACTAGGCTGGGTGTTTTAGCCAAGTGTGGGTCTCCACTGTGAGAAGGGTGTGAGCTCCATGGGCTGGAAGGTAAGGTTGACAGTGGGGAAGGAAGACCCATTTTGGTGAGGCTTGACTTGCACTATTCTCACAGGGGTGGCTGCATTTGGCCAAAGAGTGTGGGCTGACAGGCAGCAGAGGGAAGGGGTAGCAGGCAAAGAAGTAATGTGGGCAGCATAGGGTCATGCTCCCTGGTTGCCCCCCCCGCTCCCACCCCACCCCTTGTAGGCAAGACCCAGCAGCTGCAGAGAATCCAGGCATGGGGCAAGATGCAGGCTGGTGGAGACCCAAGTGGTGACAGATCAGCCCTGGATCTCCTTCCTCTCTGCCACCAGCAAGCTAGGCAAGCTGGAGGCTGGGAATGGGGGGGCAGTTAGCTAGGCCATGAGTGTTGCATGGGATGGAGCTTCGGCACTGGCAGTGAAGCAAACCAGGCAGGGATGGTGGGGAGGGAGCGACTGGCTAGGCTGCAAGCACTGAGGGCACTGGTGGCACGGCAGTGGAGGCCTGTGCCGGCCTGGGAGTCAGGACTCAACTCTTTGAGGCAATCTTTGTCTGACTCCTCTGATCAGATCTGTTCAGCATGGTTGAACCTCTGGCATAGCTCTCATCTTCCTCAACAGCACACAAGCCCCACAACCACATCAAGGTAGTGCCTCATTGGGGGATGATGATGAGGAGGAGGAGGATGATTATTATCTTTCTTCTTAATTGCATATAGGACATTGGGAATACAGAGGAATGGACTGAAAGGAGGACGGAAGTGGGTTTTTCTTTCTTATACCTATTGGTTAAGTGAGATCTGGGGTGCTGGAGGGTTATATATGTGTCAAAGGTGATTGGAGGTGTTGGATACTGAAAAAACTGACAAAATTGCTTATTAGGACAAGCACTTCAAATTTAACTAAGATAGAATTAAGGAGGAAAACTTCCTCCACACCATCATCAACTACTTCAAGCCGACCCAATCAGAGGTCAATAGAAGACATGGTACAATTGCAGAGATCAAACCCATTTAAGGAATTGCAATCGATGCAAGAGAGTATGACAAAAAAAACCATGATGAAATGAAGAGGGAAATAGAAGAAGTGAGAAGTGATACAGGAGAATTAAAAGACAAGATACAAATAATGGATGAAAAGTTTGAAAATTTCCAGCAACTGATTGCAAAAAGCAAACAGAAAATACAGGAAATAAAAGAGAAGATAGAGAAAGAAAAAAAAAAGTATAGATGAAATAAACAATAGACTGATCCAGGCAAACAAAAAGTCAGAAACCACAGTAATATTCCTAGAGACAGAAAAAGCAGCACATTGTTTGAGATTCCAGAATATAGAAAAGGAGAAAGGGGACAATTTACCAGACATTATGGCAGAGTTATTTGCAAAGGCATTAGGGACAGAAAAAGAAGAGATGCTGATAGAAATTAGTGAAACATAGAATTCACATGAATTACGCAAGGAGGCACAAATTACCAAAGGAAGTGCATGTAAGATTAGTGAAGAAATTGATGAGGGACGAAGTGCTTAACAAGGCAAGAGATGAACCAATACATTATAAAGAGAAAAAACTAGTAGTTTTGGAAAAGGTCCCAAGAAGAGTAAGGGAGCTGTGGAAGCAGTACCAATTTTTAACTACATTGTTGACTAGGTATAACATTAACTTTAGGTGGCTGATCCCGGAAGGAATATTGGTCACATGGCATGAAAAGAGATAAAGACCAGATCACTGGATAAAGCGATGGAGTTCCATAACCAGTATTTTGGTACCAAAGAGGAACTGGAGGAGAGGGAAGCATTAGAAGATAGAAATCAAGGAATGCCTGCCACAGAAGAAAAGGAACTGCAGCAAAAGAAAAGAGAAAAGGAGAAAAGGACTGAACAGAGAACAACAGAACAAGACCCAAAGAACTGAGAGAAATAAGAGCAACCAGGAGTATAAGACCTAGATATAGAAAGAACAATGCAAGAAGAACTTAAGATACTATCACTAAATATAAATGGATTGAACTTACCTATGAAAAAGAAGAAAACCACCAAAAAATTACAAAGATCGAGTCTACACATAATATTACTACAAGAAATCCATATAAAAGAAAAACACAACTACTGGAGTACCCCAAATTGGGGAAACTATTTGTGTTGTTATCACAACAAAAGAAGAGAGGAGTGGTGCTGTAAATCAAAGAAACAATTCAGGCTAATCAAATGTATAAAGATGAAGAGGGAAGCATTTTAATTTTGGAAGCAATATTAAATCAAAAACGGGTGCTCCTAGTTACAATCAAACACACCAAATAGTGGGCAAGAACAATTCTATAAAAAGTACATAACACTATATGTATATGGAGTGTGATAATAGTTGTCTTTTAGGAGATTCAACGCAATAACAGACACAAAATTGGACTATAAAAGCAATAGAATAAGGAAAGGAGTAAGTAGGATTCTACCTAGAACCTTCTTTAAAATGGTGGAAGGGTTAAATATACAAGATGTATGGAGAAAGAGGAACCCGGAAGAAAACCAATACCCATTTTATTATAACAAACACAGATCCTGGTCTACAACAGATATGATATGGATGTCAATGGAATTAAACACAAATGTCTATGGGGCAGTAATAGATACAAATTTATGGGTGGATCACAATCTAATGAGAATTAGCTGGAAAGGACAAAAGAAAAGTATAAAATGAACTCTGAACTGATCAATACTGAAAGATATAGAATTTAAGCAGATGTTGCAAAAACAAATGGGATTCTTCTTTAAAAAAAACAGGAAAGAAGATACTTCGTTACAAAACTTATGGAATACAGCGAAAGCATATATGAGAGGAGTTGCCATAACATTTACAGCGAAGAAAAATAAAAGGAAGAAAGCAACAGCAAAGAACCTCAGAAGAAGAATGGGCTACTGGCAGAAATATACAAAGAGCTACAAGATATCTTGGGCCAACCATTATTAGAGGTATACAATGCAGTTTTATCTGAAGTGAAGATACCACCATCATGGGTAGAAGCTAACATCACCTTGATACCAAAAGAGGATTCAGATCTAACGCAAATAAAGAACTATAGACCTATATCCCTACTGAATACCGATTATAAAATATTCACCTCAATAGTAGCAGAAAGACTGAAGAGATTCTTGAAGGAGTTCATATCCCCTGATCAAAATGGTTTTCTACCTAAAAGGCAGATAAGAAATAATATGAGAGCAATATTAGATACATTGGAATACTACGAAGCACATAATGAAAAGCAATTGGCAATGTTGTTCCTAGATGCTCAAAAGGTGTTCAATAGTGTGAACTGGCAATTCATGCTACACCAACTGAGATATATGGACTTTGGAGATACATTTATAAATATGTTCAAGGCAATATATACAAATCAGAAAGCTAAAGTGATCATGAATGGAGAGATAACTGAAAACATTTCAATAAGAAAGGGTGCAAGGCAAGGCAGCCCATTTTCTCCATTGTTATTTATCGTAACACTGGAAATACTAACTAGAAATATCAGGCAAGATGAGCAATCAAAGGAATGGAAATCAAAAGAGAAAAGTATAAACTACAAGCTTTTGCAGACAATCTAGTTTTCATCTTAGAGGAGCCATTAGAATCAGGCCCAAGACTCATAGAGAAAGTAGAGAAGTACGGAGAGGTGGTGGGATTGAAGATAAATAAGGAAAAAACCAAAAGTATAGTTAAAAACTTCACAAACAGAGGGATGAATTAATAAACGAAATGAGTATACAGATAGTGAAAAAAGTGAAATACTTAGGAATCTACCTATCAGCAAGATGTACAACAATTAAGGAGGACAACTATATAAAATTAATGTTGGATTTGGAGAGATGGAAAAGTCTGCAACTTTCTATGATGGGTAGTATAGCTACAATAAAGATGAATATATTGCTGAAGATGCCTTTCTTATTCCAAACAATACCAATAAAATTAGAGAAGAAATATTTTGATGAGTTGAATAAAATAGTGTTGAAATGTATTTGATAAGGGAAAAAACCGAGAATAAAACTGAAATTACTGCAAGAGTCAAAAGGGAATGGAGGCTTTGGATTACCTGACTGGGAATTATATCACCAAGCAGCTGCACTAACATGGATGAAAGAGTGGATAACCTTGAGGCATAGAAGACATAGAGGCATAGTATTGGAGGATAACTACATGAAGCTGTTGCAGCAAATAAAGAAAGATTTGGAATCATGGGGGAAATTACAATTATCTTTATTGGGAAGAATTGCTACTATAAAATGAATGTTTTACCTGAATTACTTTATCCATTTCAAACAATCCCCAGAAAGTTAGATAAAAAGTTTTTTGGGAAATTAAACAAAATCACTATAAAATGTATATGGTAAGAAGGCTTGAATAAAATTAATAGCATTAGAGGACTGTAGAAGTAGAGGTAGCTTTGGACTCCCAGAATAGGAACTTTATTACAAGACTGTGGCATTGGTATGGATTAGGGAGTGGGTAAACTTAAATAACAAAAGGATTTTAACTCTGGAAGGATATGATCTGCAAATGGGGTGGCATGCCTTCTTGTGGGAAAAGAGAAGCAAGAAGCATTCCTATTTTTACAGACATCAAATGAGGGATTCACTGATATAGAGCTCGGAAAATGTCAGAGTATATTCATGAACTGGAATAGAGCATGGTAACAAGGTCAGCCAATGAATAGGCATAGCAACTAAGTCAACCTATAGAGTCAGGCCATGAGGACTGTTTTGGAAACTGAAACTAGAAGTAGGCTAAGGCTGGAACTGAAACTAGAAGTCGCTTAGACATGGCTCTATATTAAAGGCTAGGTCCCACTGGCCGCGCAGATGCAAAACGTATGCAAAAAGGACACAGAGGACGAGCAAAATTTCGGGGGTGGCCTCCATCGTTGTCAATCCGCTCCAAAAAGTTGGTAAAAAATTTGCCATAAACAGAAATGGAAAAGAAAGGAAAAAGAACGGAATGGGTAGTATGTAGCGGGGATGTTAAAACGGATGTTCATAGGAAGCCTAGAGGATGTATATTAGGATGCCAAACCGTTCACTGTGGGCATCCTTTCTATTTCCGTGCTATTACCGCTGTGTAGACTTCCATGTACTTTGTTTTCCTCCCTCTTTCTTGTTTTCAGCTGCAGCAGATGTAGTTGTGAGATGCCCAGAGGATGCAGAGAGCTACAGCGGGACGTTTAACGGATGATAAACGGACATAGACGTTGTTGCTCATATGTCGCGGATTTACATCGTACACGGCAAGAAGTTCATGCCGTTCACAAAAAGTTTTGTGCAGCTCAAAACTCTTGCACGGATAAATCTTCAGTGGCAAGATGCTCGAAGGATAGAGCGTATGAAACACGTATGCAGATGAGTACACAACGGATTGCATGCCTTTTCAACGTATTTTACACATTTTACATCCTCTTTGCATCTGTTGGTGCAGTGGGACATGGGCTTAAGCTCTGCAGCTATGTTGAGCTCTGAGTCTGTCCATTGAAAATGGAATTGCTTCTCTCCTCTGCTGTGTATAATGCTTGCTACTGAAGCTCTGAACTTGTAACATGTCTATTTCTGTCTGAGTCTGCTCCATGTTGGAGAAATCTACATCTTGTTATATATGACCAAATATAGCCAGGGAGTGGAGTCGGCTAACAGACTCCACTCATTGGCCCAGCCACTGGCGGGAGAAATAAAGTCCTGTCAGTGGCTGAAGCTTTGAAAAGCACCAGTTACAAAAGCTGGCGCCTGCCGTGATTGAGCAGCTTTTTGGATTGAACCACAATAAAGACATCTGACCAGTTACTGCTGTGTCCTGCCTCTCATTCACACCTGGACCCATCTAACACTGGCAGTGAGGATGGGATTCTGAACTGCAGAGAGAACAAAGGACACCTTGTGGATTTGGATGCCATTATACCAGTCAGTGCAACAATCACGACCTGTTGACTGACATGGCACAACGTGCAACCAGCCTGGCACACCGTCCGATGGCAATCCCTTATGATCCAGCAAAGGAAAAATGGTCCTCCTACATGGGCCGTTTTAACCTGCACTTGGAAGTCAATGGACTCCAAGCAGATCCTGATGCGCAGAAAAAAGCATTGTTCATAACTTACTGCGACATCAAGATCTACAAAATGGCAGATGCTCTGGTAGCAGACGATCTACAGACTCTGTCCTGGGATGAACTACAATGGGCCCTCAAGGGACAGTATAGCCCCTCTCCTTCCTACCTGGCCAGCCAATACGATTCCTACACGTGGAGCCAAAGAGAGGGGGAGACGCTCAACGCGTTTGTGGCAGACTTGTGGAGAATCATGAAAAATTGCAGATTCCCTGACACCAAGGGGATGATCAGAGACCGGATCATCCTGGGGACAAAGGATCCCACACTACAAAAGAAACTCCTGGCCCGTGAGGACGTCACCTTCAAAGAAACCATTGATGAAGCACGAGCTGCAGTCCTCTAACAACTCAGCAGCGCGGATCAGAGGAACTGGGAAGGTCCACACAATTGTGACTGATCGCCACCCCAAACCAAGTGAATCCGCAACTGAGGCAAGCGATGACGACGGAGACTTCTACAAACTAAAAGCCGGTAAACCAGTCTATGAGGCCAACAAGATACTGGCTACAGTCTCCATCGAGGGAAAGCCCTGCTTCATGAAGGTGGACTCGGGGTCTTACATATCGATGATATTGTGTGATAACCTCAAAAAAATCCAACCCAAGCAGTGGCATGACCAGCTGGAGCCACAGACCATCACATTAAGAGATTACCAGGGCTGCTGCATACCAGTTCTGGGATGGAAGACAACCCATGTGGAGTATGGCACATTCTGAGAACTACCACTCACCATAGTAGACCGGAACTTGACAAGTCTACTAGGAAGAGAATGATTCCAACCACTCCAAATAAACATCACTGGCGTTCACGCAACAGAGACCATCTCCCCCAGCCCGACAGCAGACATCGCGGAACTAGAGAGGGAATTCAGCGATGTCTTTGACGACAAACTGGGCAAGTACATGGGGAACCCCATATCATTTAACCTAGACCCCAACATTGCTTCAGTCCGCCTGAAACCGTGGTGAGTCCTGTTCGCTCTCAGACCCAAAGTTGAAGAGCAACTAGATAAACTAATCGCCCAAGGGATTCTAGAGCCAAATGGGAGACCCCAATTGTGATCCCAGTTAAACCAAACAGGTCTATAAGAATCTGTGCTGACTATAAAACAACTCTGAAGAAGGCCCTCCAACAAAGTGCCTACCCCATGCCCATAGTTCAGCACCTCCTGCACTCCCTGGGCCGAGGGACTATATTTGCTAAATTAGACTTGGCCCAGGCCTATCAGCAACTGCCTGTTGATGAGACAACCGCTGAGGCGCAAACCATTGTCACCCACACACATTCAAGTGCAAGAGGCTCCAGTTCAGGGTAAGCATAGCCCCAGGCCTGTTCCAAAGCATGATGGAATTGGTGCTGCACAATATTCCAGGGGTCATACCCTACTTCGATTATGTAATCATCTCGGCCAGTAGCAGGGATTAACTAATGAAGAGGCTACGGGCAGTCTTGGGGAGATTCCAAGAGGCGGGGTTGAAATTGAAGAGGAATAAATGCCACATAGCAGTCCCACAAGTGGAATTTTTGGGGTTCCTAATTGACACCACAGGCATCCGACCCACAAATGGAAAGCTTAAAGTGATACGGGAAGCCCCCACACCATAAAACAGAGCAGAACTGCAAGCGTTCCCAGGGCTGCTTAACTTTTACAATGTCTTCCTGCCTCAGAAAGCAACCATCGCGGAACCGCTCCACAGACTGCTCGATAAGACAATGAGCTGGACTTGGGGACAACACGAGGCCAACACATTCAAAAATATAAAAAACATCTTAACATCTAACAGCGTTCTCATCCAATACAGCAAGATGCTGCCACGAACACTAACATGTGATGCCTCCCTCTATGGCATCGGAGCGGTCCTCAGCCATAAATTACCCAATGGGACAGAAGCCCCCATTTCATACTTTTCGAAGACACTGTCCAAAACTCACTGTCCAAACTACAGCCAGTTTGACAAGGAAGAGCTTACAGCAGTTGCAAGAGTCAAGTGCTTCCACGAATACCTGTATGGCAGGTGATTTGACCTCATCACCAACCACAAACCCTTACTGAGCATCCTCACCGGTGACAAACCCACACTGAACATCTTGTCACCCAGGATGTTGAGATGGACAGTTCTCCTGGCAGCATACAGTTACTGCATAATCCACAGGCCAGAAAAAGACATCGCCCACGCCAACGCCCTCAGCCATTGCCCCCTCCCAGACCTATCCCAAGACCCAGCACCATCCATTACAGCACTACTTGTAGAGGACATAATGCCCGGACTGATGACGTTGGCAGAAATCGCAAGACTCACAGCCCTCAACAGAATCATGGCGCGGATTTCAAACTGGATGTGGAGAAGATGGCCGGAGGCAGCCCAAGGGAAGGAATACCAACCATATAAAAATAGACAGGCTGAACTGTTGGTGCTAAAGGGCTGTATACTGTGGGGGGACAGAGTAGTTATTTTTCTCCCTGCTAAGAAATAAAATACTGACAATGCTACATGAGGGCCACCCCGGGATAGTCTGAATGAAAGCCCTAGCCAGAAGCTACGTGTGGTGGCCAGGGCTAGACAAAGAGATAGAAACCTGGGTCACCACCTGCACCCCCTGCCAAGAAACTAGACCAGCTCCCCTAGCAGCGAGCCCCAGGAAGTGGGAGACACCTACAGCTCTGTGGGCCTGAGTACACATCAACTTCGCAAGGCCATGCCAGGGGCAGACTTTCCTTATAGTCGTCGACGCGTACTCCAAGTTGCTGGAGGTAATTCTAATGAATTCCACCACATTGGAGGCAACCATAAGAGCACTCCAATGACTATTCGCCACCCACGGGTTGCCAGATGTCCTCGTCCCAGCAACGGGCCACTTCACAGCCATTCAAAGCATTCTTGGCCAGTTTGGAGATCAGACACGCACTGTCAGCCCCTGCTCATCCAGCGACAAACAGGCAAGTGGACAGAATGGTTCGGTCAACCAAAGAAACACTACAGCAAATGGGCTGAGGGGACTGGCAGGAAAGGATCAACAAAATGCTCCTAGTCCAACACATCACACCCCACACAACATACCGCAGCCCCGCAGAACTATTAACAGGCCGGAGGCTACGATCTACACTTGACCGAGTCCACTCCAATTACAGCACAGAGACACCCTGAGATTCCACATGGAAATGCAGGCAATTCGCTATAGGGGACCCAGTCTATGCACACAACTACACTGGGGGACCCACATGGGTACCAGCCAGAGTAATCGGAATTACAGGGCCCCTGTCCTACAGGGTGGAGACAGAAGTCGGGAAACTATGGGAGCAGCACATTGATCAAATATGAGGCCAGGTCTCAAACTCAGACAACCAGACAGATATCCAACACGCACCAACAGAACAATCCTGGGCGCAGAACCAACCCCCAAACAACGGCGGAGACACTTATCTTGTGAAGAGGTCCCGCGGTGTTCTTCTGAGGCCTCAGGCTCAACGATCCCTGCCATGCCACAAGTGGACTTCGAGACTGTTCCACAAGCAGGGACCGGAGCAGCAACGGACCCGTCTGTTTGGGCCGCCGCCCCAGGAACAAGTGGGGTGCGCAGGTCCAATCGCACCCATCAAAGCCCTGCATACCTATGCGATTATGTACAGTAGGCAAGCGCTGATTGGAGGAATGCTAATAGGAGGGGGGGTGTTATATATGACCAAATATGGCCAGGGAGTGGAGTTGGCTAACAGACTCCCCTCATTGGCCCAGCCACTGGTGGGAGAAATAAAGTCCCGTCAGTGGCTGAAGCTTTGCCTACTGCAGTTGAGCAGCTTTTGGGATTTAACCATAATAAAGACATCTTACTAGTTACCGCCATGTCCTGCCTCTCATTCACACGTGGACCCATCTAACATAACTGGTTTGTAAAATCTACTTATTATGTTTATAAAGATGTTAAATGAATCATCAGCCACCTGTATTTATTTTTCTGGCGCTGAATTAACACTGCAAAACTCTGAATAGAAAAGTTCAGAAAAAAACATTATATGAAAATACCTGGTTGGCTATCCACCATGGAGGCAATGATCTACCCCAATACATTAGACCTAGGCAAAATGATTAGGTATAATGAAATATTAGATAACCAGAGAAAATTAAAAACCAATCAGGAACTGAAAGACCAAGGAATAATAGACTGGTGGCCATACCTTCAGCTACAAGCAAGATATAAAAAAGATTTAGAAGAATATGGATTTGATGAGTTACAATTAGATAAAATTTTAGTGGGCCTGGAGGAGAAATTTATAACAAGAACATATAATTATTTGCTAAGATTTGATTTGGCAGAGGAAGTAGTAAAAGGGTCCATGATAGCATGGGCAAAAAAATTTGGACACAACATACAAGACTGGGAAAAACTATGGAATAAGAACTACCGTGTTTCTTAGAAAATAAGGGCCTTATTTTCTTTAGACTCCACCCAAAAATCGCTAGGCCGTCTTTTTGAGGGGTATCTTAATGTCCCCCCATGCACCCCGCCTAGCCACTGGGCCATTTCCATCACTGCTGATAGGAATGCCTCCCACACCTTGCCTCTCCACTGTGCCGCTTCCTTAGTGGCTGAAAGGAATGCCCCATGCACACCCTTGCCTCTCCACCAAGGCCGTTTCTGTAGAGCCGAAAGGAGCTATTCCTCAAGCTTAGCACAGACTGAGGGAAGAATGGCAGGCAGCAAAATCCCCCCTCCCCATTTTCCTCCCTGTTCGCCAAAAACCATTCCAAAAATTCAGCATTTGGAATGGAGGCTTTTTGGCAAATGACAGGAAAATGGGGAGAGGAATTTTCCTGCCTATCATCCATTCCTCAAGCTCCCTCTCCCTCCCCATTTTCCTGCCTTTCACAAAAGCGGCTCCACTCCAAATCTTCAGCATATCCCAGGACCCTGCAAGGCTTGTAGTAGCATTGTGCATGCAAACGGTAGCACTGCTGTGAGGTTCATCACATCAGCACAGCCTCTTCAAGCACGACCTTGTAAGGATTGCTGTGCCATTGCGCGTGTGAGCATCAGTTTGGATACACTGGTGCAGCCACTCACAGTAGAATGCCAGCTGCACCGGTGTGATGAAGCTCAAGAAGGTGCTGCAACACCATAACAAACCTTGCAGGTTCCTGCTCCAAGAGGAATGGATAACAGGCAGGAAAATTCCCCTCCCCATTTTCCTGCCTTTCATAGAAACAGCTCCACTACGAGTCTTCAGCGTCTCCCAGGATTGCAATGCTGAAGGCTCCATTCCGAACCTTCGGTGTTGCAATCCTGGGATACGCTGAAGGCTCGGAATGGCTCTGCTCCAGTATAGAATAACTTTTGCCCTTCTCTGCAACCAAACAGTTGTCACACACACCCCATTGCCCAGGCCACCACTCGTGCTGGCCATGCCCATCCCTTGGGCTTATTTTCAGGGTAGGGGTAATATTAGGCCTACCCCAAAAAAAATTAGCATTGGATTATTTTTGGGGTAGATCATGTTTTCTGAGAAACACTGTATACGTTAACAATGTCTGCAGCATGTATGGAGAATCTTTATAAGATGTTGGCATTTGGCAACAATGAGATTGGCAAAGATGCATCCCAACATGAATCCAAGATGCTGGAAATGTAAACAGAGCCAGGGTACCTTCTTCCACATGAAGTGGCTACGGCTCAAAGCCAAAATATATTGGGTCAAAATACAGAGTTGGTTAGAAGAAGTAATGAAATGTCAAATAGAGTTCAAACCTGAACTGTTCCTCTTAGGAATATTTAAAGGGAAATGTAGTAAAAAGACCAAATACATGATATTACACATAATGACAGTGGCGAGGATTGCATTTGCACAATGTTTGAAGTGAGATAGTATATTGGCCGGAGGAATTAGTAATCCAGAAAGTATTAGAATGTGGACAAACTCATCCTAGAATTGAAAGACAACGAAAAGTCAGAGTACTATGTGGTCTGGGATAATTGGTATGAATGGTTGAATAGTAGGAATAAGAATAGTAGGGATAAGAAAAATGTATATAAATGAATATAAATGTATGGAGATCTGTATATGTAAGAACGATACCACAATGTTGATAAAGATGAGAATGAGATATGTAAATGTGAAAAGGCATTTTTTAAAAAATAGTATATATGTTATTCTGTTTTACTACTGTTTTATAGTAATTGGAATGTCTTGGTCAATTAAACTGTATTCAATATATATATATTTATATATATATAAACGATAAAAATTATATTCAAAAATTTAACGTAAGTAGAGGAGGTTTCGGCCTTGCAGACTGGGAACTGTATTAACAAGCATTGGCACTTACATGGGTGAAAAAGTGGATTAATTTGAGGAATACATGATTATTAACACTGGAAGATCATGATCTGCATTTGGGATGGCATGCCTTTTTATGGTACAAGAAGGGTAAAATACTATACTATTTCCAGAGGCATCACATTAGGAATGCATTACTGCTAGTATGGACCAAAATTAAAGAGCAACACTATCTGAAAATGCCAGTCTGGTTATCTACAATGGAGGCATTGGTGCATCCTAATGTCATGAATATGGGAAAAAAATCATAAGATACAAAGGCATACTAAGTGAAGGGGAAGAATTAAAAACTAAACAAGAACTAAATAGATTAGGAATTGACCTATCATGGTGGTCACAATTACATATACAATCCAGATATGAAAAAGATAGGAAGGTGTGTGAGTTTTATAAAGAACCAAATGAGCTAGATCAGATTCTAATGGGAGGAAGAACAAGTAAAACAAACTATGATAATTTGGGCTAAGAATTTTGGCTATGCAATAGAACTGGCAGACATTATGAGATTGAAATTATAAGGTTACTACATCAACAGCATATATAAATAAAAAGTCTATGTTTTATAGATGGCACTTTTCACCAGCAAAAATAGTGAATACGTACAAATATCACCAAATAAAGTAGTAATCCATTTTATTACAATTCAATAAAAATTACTCAATATACCTCTACAATTCCAACGTCTCAATATTTAAACACTCCCACAGAGCCAGTCATTAGTAAAATTTAATCAATCTCATAGTTATGCCTCCAAGTCCCTTAAGTTTATAAAATTTTAAATTCTTTAGTATTTTACAGTCTTTTAATTTTCAAATTATTTGTCTTTCCAATTGTTCAAATTTTAAGGTCTTATTTTCCTTCTTTTTTCTTTTCTTCTATCGCTTTTCTTCTTTTGCCTTATATGATATTCTGTCAAGAATCTGGTGGAGACTGACTCTGAGGGAGAGGAAAAACAGCTGACAGGGAGTGGAAATGTGGCTCCAGAGGTTGTGGAGGAGGCTTGGGAAGGGCAGAAGCCGGCTGAGCAGTCAGAGGAGGACCCAGGCCCATCCCCTAGCCATCCTAGGGCACGCAGGGAGGAGAGGATAAGGGAGTGATGTGGTCTACTCAGGAGGAGAGAGCCTCTTCATGGGCTGCAGGTGTGAGAACTGCATAAGAGTTTGGACCTGCATTCTGGCAAACGCTGGAATCAAAGTGTGTTTCATTTTGGTCTGAAGTTATTTTGGTTGGCGTCCTTCCAACAGACTGTGCCTTGTTATCTCCTTGAATTTGGTAAATACTTCTGTTTCATTGTTCATCATTATTGTTTGTTTGGTTTTTATTTCACCTTTATCTGCTTGTAAATTTGGATTGTATTGCTTTCTTATGAAGATTATTTTTGAGTACGTTTTATCTCCAACTTAGTATTATTGAACAGTGAGGCCAAGTTGGAGACATTAAAGGACATTTATTTACGTTTTGGATCTTGTTATGTTTGTATTACACTCTGGGTCATCACAAGTCCACTATGTCTCCTGCAATCTCTCAAGTCCTCAGTCCAATAATCAGTTTCAATAGAATGTAGTTATTAGCAATTTAATTCATTTTAAAAATCTTCAAGAGGGGAGTAAAACTAAGTAATTCAAAAAATCCAAATCTCCTTCTAAGACAAAGTCAAGGTCAGGCCATTTTCCAGGCTCTGTATACTTTCTTCTGTTATGTACATTAGACATTCCTGTATTTTCACTGCAAGTTCTCATGCTGTAGTGCTCTCTTCTTCCAGTAGATGGGATTCCTTCCAAGTTCCAGCATTAAACAGTATGTCAAAAACAGCTCTATTTTCCAATAGATTCAGGGTATTTAAGAATACAAATAAAAAAGACGGTTTCTCCCAAAAATCACCTTTCAAGCTGTTTAGCTCTTTTCCATGCTTTCTATATTTTAAAGCTTCCTTTTGGCATTCGTTCACCTCTTTTCAATCCCTAACCTCCATGCATCTAATCACAACTTCTTTAGTGCTTGGAAATTATTTTTAAAAATTCTTATATTTAAATCAAGTCTTTGAAGTAAGAGTTGGACATTATCTCACCCAGTTTCAGTGCTCTGGCCACACACTGCTCCAGCATGAATCTTTTGGTCCCGGTTGTCCCAGTTTGTGACTGCCAAAAATGGCCGTTGTCCCTGCTGCCTCTCAGAAGAGCTTGTTTCTGACCTAATGAGGAAATTGCAAATTCCTTGTGGTCCATGAAGCGCCTCTCTTTTCTTCACTGCCACTACAAGGCAGCTTTGACACTATAGGGTCTCCTGACAGCAGTTGTCGGCTGGATTTCATGGGGCTCAGCACAGTCTGCTAATTTTCAATCCATTCCTCACCTCGACATCAACTGGAAGTTGTGGAATTTCTTAACTAACCTATCAGCTTTTATATCCCAATTTTTGATCTAAGTGGCTCCAGGCAGTGGCTATCCCTTCCATTGGTAATAGGTATTGTAGCCTCCCCTTATATAGTCTGGAATCTAGTATTCATTTTACCTTGTAATGTGTCTCCCTTTAAACTATGATTGGTTTTGGGACTTTTCAGTCTACTGGCCTCAGTTGAGATCTTATTTCTGGCTTTAACGAGCTGCTGTGGAAAACTGGATGCACTTTCCCTAGGAGGTGGGGAAGATCAGTTCCATCATAATAGGATTAATGATTTTCACGATAGGAAAATGTTCTATAAACTTTGGCCCTAGCTTTTTACAGAGTAGCTTTAACCTTGGATATTTGGTGGAAAGATACACATTTTCTCCTAATCAGAAAGGTGATTGGGGGGACAGATGTTTATTGACTTGCACTTTTTGCATTTTCACTGTTTCTCAGAGGGCTTGTTTTCCCATGCTATTCTCAATGACTTCATCCATTTGATTAAGCTCATGGAGGAAGGTGACTCCCTAGGGAGTTCAGGCATGGGAATGAATTCCATGCCGGTTGTGATTTTGAAGGGGGTTAGTCTGGTGCTACTGTGCACGATATTGTTACATGCTATCTCAGAAAAAGATAGGTCTACCTTTTTTTTCTGTTTTTTTTACCTGTTTTTCTGGTGATGGCATATGCCATTTTTGGGTAGGCATGGAACACTTCCTCATGCTTGCTGTTGTACTGTGGCATTTGTGATAAGGCATCTGCCAAAAGGTTCCCCCCCCCCCAGATTACTTTAAAGTGAAAGTGAATTGGTTGAAGTACTGCGCCCACTGAACCTGCTTAAATTAAAGTTTCCACGAGGTCCTAAGCACCTCTAGGTTTTTGTGGTCAGTCCATACTTCAAAAAGGACTTGGCTTCCCTGAAGGAAGTGTTGCCATGTTAGCAGGGCCCAGCAGACTGCATACACTTCCTTTTCCCATACTGCCAACCTTCTCTTGGTCTCTGTTAGCTTTCGGAAAGTGTAAGCACATGTTGTAGTTTCCCCTTGGCATTTTCTTGGAGAAGGGCTGCGGCCACTATCATATCCCTGGCATCCACTTGGACAATGAAGGGGTGTTCAGGGTCTGGGTGTGTAAGAATTGGTCCTTTGGCGAAGAGCCTCTTGAGTGTTTCGAATGCCTTCTGGTGGAATGCCACAAGGCATTTGAAACACTCAAGAGGTTCTTCAGGGTCCACTTCAGGGACCCACTTTACCCTGGCCAGGGTTTCACTCTCCCACCCTGAATTTTCAAAAGTCTGGTGATTGGGAGGGCAATTTCAGCAAAGAAGGGGATGAACTGTCTATAGAAATTGGCGAACCCCAGGAAGCTTTGGAACTGCTTATGGGTTCAAGGAGGTTACCAGTCTAGGATGGTTTTGACTTTTCCTGGGTCCTGGTATCACAGATAGTCTAGGCTGTTCTTGTGGAATTCATAGTTAAGATAGTTTGGCGAATAGGCTTGCCGCTAGGAGTTTTTGAGTACCTGGCACACCAATTTGATGTGCTTCTCCAGGGTTTCAGTGAAGATGTGAATGTCATTTAAATATACAAGGACATTTTGTTTGTCCCTTTTAGCTATTGAAATATTAAGCAGTTTTACTTGCAGATGATTTATAACTGTCAAAATTATTCTTGTATCTTGTCAATTTTAAATCCATATCCAGAACAGTCTGCTTCTTATTTATATCTTGTCTACTTTTAAAAATTCATTTTTATTATAACAGACAATCTTAATAAAAACTCTGTTGTTATCATTGTTAACAAATGTTTTTGAATTCTCAAGTGTTTAAATAATTTTCTCCATTCTAATTAGTGGGTCTTCTTCAATTATAATATTTAGTTATTTCTAGTTCCCTCTAGTAACTAGCCTCTTATCATGTTTTCCTCTAATCCACAACATTTTCCCAGGGAAAGATTTCTTATACTTAAATTCAAAATTTTCATGTATTTTAATAGGATTTTAAACAAACTACAGGAAATATTCTTATAATTATTTCATAATTTTATTTCCAGTCAATCTGGCTTCTTAGTCAGTTTTAAAAATTTCCAAAATCAACATTCTAATAATCTTTTGCTGCTGAGTTCCAAATAGAAAATCTTTTAAGATCTTAAAGTTAGACAAAACTTCTTTCACCGAGTATTGAAGAAAATCACCCAGTGCAATAAAACCTGTGTCTCTGAAGATTCTTAATATCCCAAAAGCAATTTAAAGCTATATCCAATGAATCCAATTAAAAAAGGAAATGAGCAAACTTGATGTCCCTTTTAAAAGCTACAAACCACAACAAAGCAAACTCTCCCGGCTCCCAAAATTTACAATCCACTGAAGTCCACTGTTTACAATCCCATCCTGGGGAGCAACCATATGAAAATGATCCTAAGACTCTCCTTCATCTAGACCAGGGGTCCCCAACTCCTGAGCCGCTGCCCACTACTGCCAGCCCATTGCTTGCTGGAACTGGGTACGTCTACTCTGATGGAAAGAAGGACTAGGGGTGACATGATAGCAGTCTTCCAATATTTCAGGGGGCTGCCACAAAGAAGAATGAATCAAGCTATTCTCCAAAGCACCTGAGGATTGGACAAGAACCAATAGGTGGAAACTTATCAAGGAAAGAAGCAACCTAGAACTAAGGAAAAATTTCCTGACAGAACAATTAATCAGTGAAACATCTTGCCTCCAGAGGCTGTGAATGCTCCAACACTGTTTTTAAGAAGAGATTGGATAACCATTTGTCTGAAGTGGTGTAGGGTTTCCTGCCTAAGCAGGAAGTTGGACTAGAAGCCCTCCTGGGTCCCTTCCAACTCTGTTATTCTATTCTATCCATAATAAAACAATGGTAGTACCTTCCAGCTTTATAAAATAAAATATTGAATTTCACCAGTATATGATTTTTGCAGAAATTTGTAAGATTATATGTTACGCCAGCAAAGATGTGAAAGATACATCAATTCCTTACATTTATGATATCAATTGTTGTATTCTGCAGAATGAGTTTTGTTCATTTCATTGTGTGAAAATAAATTACAAAAAATGTAATTGATCTTTTTTACTTTAACAATTTAAGTATTGTATAAAATAAAGTGACATGTTTTGAACCACTAAAAAGTCTCTGCAACTGGAAAACCCATTCATGCCCAAAAAGTAAGATCAATAACCAAGCTAGAATCTGATGGCTTAGTTTGATATGTCAAAAATAATAAATGAACCAAAATCATGGACAATAAAGATATGATTATTATTAATGCTTGGCATAAAAATAAACTTTGTTTATGAAGCTATGTTATGGATATTCCTGATTTTAATATGTGATGAGAATGAAATAGCTCCCTAACATTCATCCAAGGTATGGTACAGACTGTAGCACGACATGTAGTTTGCTCATATTAGAACTATTTCAATATGGGCTTGGTAAGTATTTTATTCATATGTTTCAGTTTGGTAGGCTGGAGGACTCTATCCTGTTTTATTAAAATTATTTGTAATGTGCATATAATTATAGGCATTTGTCTGCCCTTTTATATGTTATGATTACTTTACCAATAGGCTTATCCATATGAAAACTATTTTGTGAATTCCCATATCCACAGACCTTATTAACTGCATCCATAACATTCATATAATTGCCCTCAGATATAAGAAGTTTTGAAACAATCAAATTTAGAAATAAAACATAAATTTCTATAAATTGCAGTTGCTTTTAATTGTGTTTCTCTGTGATTTTAAGTAGTAAGCTTAAAAAAAATGACAAATGTGTTTATCAGATCTGTAGGCATCAGGTTTGGGACTGATTTTATTATACCAGCGCCTTAAAATTTGAACTATATACAACTCATTTTTTAATGCAAGTTATCAACAATGATTAAAACTCACCAGATATTGTGTTACTTATTTTGACAAAGATCTTCTCAAAATCTGCGAAGTCACTCCAGGAGGATTGGAACATATGCATAAAACGATTGATATAGAGATTTTCCATTCTAAAACCCCAAAAACAACATACTGTATAGTTATAGTTGTAACATGACTTTCTTCCATGTCTCACACAATTTTTAATTGTTTAAAATATCATTTTGCTTCAGCTTGTAATTTTTGGAAATCAGAATCTGGTTATAAATCAGAATGTACAGTAAAGATGTTTTTATACCACACTCAAATGTACAAAAATCCTTGCATATGGTTCTATCCTGCTGCTAGTCTTGGTTGATAATTGAAGGAATGAATGTTATATGATTCTAAAGATAATTCCTATCTTCTTCTGGAATTCCGTGTTTTACAAATGTTTTATGTCCTAGGCCCATGATGGTAAACCTATGGCACGTGTGTTAGAAGTGGCATGCAGAGCCATTTGTGCCGGCACGTGAGCTGCAGGCAAATTTACCTCACTGCACATGTGCGTGCCTCACAGCTGATTTTCAGTGGGTTTGAGGCCTTTTTCGGCCTCCCAAAGGCTTGAGGAAGGCTTCTGCAGGCTTTGCAGGCCAAAAACTAGCCCCGTTTCATCACTTCCTGTTTTTCAAAAATACCAGAAGTGACAAAATGGGGCTAGTTTTCAGCCTGCAAAGCCTGCAGAAGCCTTCCTTAAGCCTTTGGGGGGTTGAAAAAGGCCTCAAACCCACCGAAAATCAACTATGAGGTGTAGTGCAGGTAAGAGGATGGTGGTCGGTGGGTGGATAGGTATTGCGCACGCATGCGTAGGGAGACGTGCATTGCCTTCTTGGTGCTGGCACATGAGCACGAGTGTGCAAGCACGCACACAATTTTTGGCACAGGAGCCCCAAAAGGTTAGCCACTACTATCCTAGGCCGACTCCTCAGTAAAATATAATCTTCTGATACTCAGTTTACTAACTATTCCAGTAGTAGAGATATAAAGTAAAATGTGTTATTTTCCTGACCATTTTGGAAAGGAAGCCTGTTTTCCAAAAGGTACAGGAAAATTTCTACAGGCAACAATTTCTATAGTTTTCACAAATGCTACCAGCAAAAAAGAGGATGAATGAATCTTCTCCAATTTGTAAGGATCATCTTGCATTAATGCTTCAGCCTATCTGAAATGTTCTACAGATTATCCTCACGGGAAAAATCATGATTTTTGCTTGCAAATTTCATCTAATTTTGTCAATTGTTAGAATGTTAAAGCTTCAAAATCTAAATAAACCAGGCAACCTTTGGCTCTTTTTAAGTTTCTGCTTAAACTAAAATTTTCATGCTGATGTTAAGAGGCATTTGTGATTTCCAGAGTAAGTCAACAGGAATCATGAATTTTACTTTAGGTCTGGAACTTCAGACCAGTGCGATAACTCAGCAGTTAAGATGCTGGGCTGGTTGACTGGAAAGCCAATAGCCGGGGTATGAAACCAGAGTGTTGCGTGAAGGAGTAAGCTCCAGTCTTGGCTAGATCCTGCCCACCTAACAGTTCAAAAGCATGCAAATGTGAGTAGATAAATAGGTACCACTTTGATAGGGAGGAAATAGCGCTCTGTAATGCCATGCTGGCCACATGATTGCAGGAATATCTTTGGACAGCACTGCCTCAATGGCCCTTGAAACTGAGATAAGCGCTGCCCTCTATAGTCGGTTATGACTAGCGGAGTAAAATCTGCAGTCTCCTTTCCTTTTCTGGAACTAAACTAAACAAGTAGCCTTGGATTTAAATCAAGGATAGGAGCATCCTAGACTTGGGTATAAGATGGGCAGCTATATAAATGTTTTAAATTAATTAAGTAAAAAAATATTCCCCCAACAAGAATTGCATTCCATTTTGGTACTATCTCAGGGGCAACAACATGTTGGGTAGAGCTGAAGCAAAGAATAATTAAGGTCAGAAACAAAAGTATCATAGAATCATAGGATTGGAAGCGAACTTAGAGGTGTTCTAGTCCAACCCCTTGCCCAAGGAAGGAGTCCTTATACCATCCTGGACAATGGTTGTCTAATCTTTTCTCCAATGATGGAGCACCCAGAATTCCACAAAGCAAGATATTTTACTGATTTATTGTTCTATCAGAAAATTCCTTCTTAGTTCCAGCTTTTATCTTCCTCTGATGATTTTCCACCCATTGTTTCTTGTCCTTCCCTCAGTTGTATCATTTAGCCTTCAGATATCTTATCTTTGTTGCTCTTTTCTGCACTCTTTCTAGGGCTTTCAGCATCTTTTTCATATTGTGGTGGATGCAATATTCCTAGTGTGGCCTTAGTAGTGTATGCTATCACTTCTCATGATCTTGATGTTGCATGTTAATGCAGCATAGAACTCCATTATTTCCTTGTTTCCCGCCTGTTTGCCCCGTGCGCCCTGTATGCTATGATTTGCCTGATGACGTTCCTGCTGTGTTGATTTACCTGATTATGCTCCTGTTTGCCTCTCTTATTTACTGTAAATATATTTATTTATATAAAACCACAAGTTCTTGTCAGTGTCTCTGACTCTATTTGGACGTTGGCTGTGCAATTCCCTGATATTACCTTTCTGTTGTTTCAATTTCTGAGGGAAGCACCCCACCCTGTAAGATTAGTTCCTTACAGAGCCAGTCTCATGACAAACTCCTCCAATTCTGCAACATTCTAGCATAGGGGTATCAAGGCCCACGGACTGGATCCGGCCCTTGGGGTACTAAATCTGGCCCACAGGGCTGGCCTGGAAATATCAAAGGACTGGGCCGCAGTGCCTCTGCCAGCTAAACTGGGCTATGGGGGGCACATGTGAGCCCCCCCCCGTATCCTGTTTTCAGCCTCCACTGCCTCTTGCAGTATTCCACTGGCCGAAAACAGGTCATGCGGAGACCCCGCAAGGCACCCACAAGGCTCGTTCTTGGCTAGCAGAGTGCTGCTGGAGTCTGGGGGTGCTGAAAATGGGGTACATGGGGTACAGCCTGTTTTTGGCTGACAGAGTGTTGTTGGAGGCCAGCAAGGCTGAAAAAGGGCCATGCAGGGGCCTCACAGAGCTTCTGCACTGCCCATTTTCAGCCAGGAGAGTGTTACAGGAGGCCAGGGAGGCCAAAAATGAGGCACCGGGGGGGGGCGCATGCAGCCTCCTGCACCTTGTTTTGGCCAGCAGGCTACTGCAGGAAGCATCTGTCCTGTCTCTCTCCCCCACTCCCCTCCCCCCTGCCTGTGGAGAACTACAATGCTGATCTGGCCCTTGAAGAAATCCAGTTTGATACCCCTGTTCTAGCAATACTGTAGAATTTTTTTAAAGGAGCTTCCATTTTTTAAGGAGGCTCCAAATCTCCACAAACAATTGGAGCCTCCATAAAAAATGGAGACGCCTTTTAAAAAAAACTTTACAGGATCTGAGAATAGAACTTGTTGCAAAATCAGAGGAGTTTGTCATGAGGCTGGCTCTGTTAGGAACTGATCCTACAGGGCTGGGTGCCTCTTTCAAAAACTGAAACAGCAGAAAGTAAAGAGAGAGCTTAGGGGAGACCTGATAGCAGATTTCCAACACCTGAAGGATTATTCCAGGAAAGAGGGGATGGATTTACTCTCCATAGCATCTGATGGCAAAACAAGAAGCTATGGGTAGAATCTTGTCAGAAAGAGATCCAACCTGGAAATAAGGAGGAGTTTCCTGTCAATGACAACAATTACTCAATGGAACAGTTTGTCTTCCAGAGTTGTGGGTGTTCCACAGCAGGACATTTTCAAGAAAAGATAGGAGAATCCAGGATGGTACCAGAACCCTGCCTTGGGTAGGGGGTTGGAGTAGAAGATCTCTGAGGTCCCTTCTAGCACTATGATTCAATGATTCAGTACCAAACTATGGTCTCAACCTAATATGAGAGTCGTCACTATACTCACGCTTTGGTGTAATTCAAGATAAAGTCGACTCCCTTTTCACTGTCAAATTGGATGTTGCGAGGCAATTCCTTATGATATTTGGCATCTATGTTCAAAGGAAAACCTGGATGCCATTCTGCCCATCTAGGTAAAAATAAGAATTATTGAACAGAAATATTTGAGTGATTTTCAGGACTAAAACAATAAAATATTTTAAAATATTAATATTTCTGATCAAGGAAACAAATGGTTATCAGTTCTTTGTTTATATAAATTGTTTTAAAGTACAATTGGGAGAACTCTGGGGAGGAAAAATTTGGAAATGACTGGCAACTGAGGTGGATATAGATAACTATAGAAGAATGGCTATCGAATTTCTTGGAATACATGTTGGAATATATTTTGTATATATTTTATACAAAATATATATATTGGAATATATTTTGTATATATTGTATATATTTTGTATATATATATTTAACTACAGGACTAAGGGGTTCTTGGTGCTCTCTGGGTTTTTCTTGTAGCTGCTTCATTACCCTAAACTAGGTAACATCATCAGTGCAACTAAGGAGTGCTGTTTGCTGTCATTTTATATTCTGTGACTTGCCTTTCTACGTGGGTGGTGGGTAGTCTTTGAGATTCTTTGGTTGAGCTGTTTATTAATGGCTCTTTGGCAGTTTCTTGACTGGGTAATTGTTTGCTTGATTGTTGTCCATATCAGCTTAGATTAACCTTGGAGTTAATCTAAGCTGATATGGGTGCTGATTACTAATGAAGAAGTGCTGGAGTCTTTGTTTTTTTTTAGCTGGTTGATTGTCTCTTTTGCATATATTAGGAGTTGTAAATGTCTATGTATCTATTGATAGCAGATTTAACAGATTAACAGAATTGGAAGGGATCTTGTAGGTCATCTAGTCCAACCCCCCTCCAAGCAGGAGACCCTGCACCATTTCTGACAGATCAGTCCAGTCAATTTTTGAACTTCCAGTGATGAAGCTCCCAAAACTTCCGAAAGAAAGTTGTTTCATTGGTTGATTATTCTGTCAGAAAATTTATCCTTATTTTTAGGTTTAATCTCTCCTTGAACAGTTTCCACCCATTATCCCATCCTTTGGGTGCCTTATAAAATAGCTTGATCCCTTCCTCTCTGTGGCAGCCTCTCAAATATTAGAATACTGCTATCATGTCTCCCTTGGTCCTTCTCTTTACCAGACTAGTCATGCCCAGTTCCTGCAATCGTTCATTGTATGTTTTATCCTCCAGTCCCCAAACATCTTGGTTGCTCTTCTCTACACTCTTTCTAGAGTCTCAACATTTTTTTATAGTGTAATGACCAAAACTGGATGCAGTACACTAAGTGTGGTCTTACTAAGGCTTTATAGAGTGGTATTAGTACCTCACTTGATCTTGATTGTACCCCTCTGTTAATGCAACTTAGGATACCATTGGCTTTTTTGGCTGCCAACACACACTTTTGGCTCATACTGTATTTAATTGGTTGTCCATTAAGACTCCAAAGTCCCTGTCACAGTTTTTGCTATTAAGCCTGGTTTCACTCAGTCTGTATTTGTATTTTTGGTTTTTCTTGCCTCAGTGTAAGACTTTACTTTTCTCTAAATTGATTTTCATTTTGTTAGATAGGGCCCAGTGTTCAAATCTGTCAAGATCCATCTGGATCTTGAGCCTTTCATGTAGGGTGTTGGCCGGGAGTGCAATTCAACCAGTATAACAACTGGTTCAGTGACTGTGTGCTCTGAGCTCTATCCACATGTTCTGCATTTAAAAAAGCTAATGCTGAGGCGTGGCAATCTGCTCTGCTGCGCAAATCAGCTCTGCTCTAACAAAAAAACATGAAGCACAGGAAAGAGCAGGGACAGGTGTATGGGCTCACATGCTCATCGGGGAGAACCAGTTCGGAGCCAGCTGATTTTTGGAACAAAGGGTTTGCCTGAACTGGTCCAAACATGGAGAATCCCACCCCTGGTGTTGGCTATTCCTGCCAGCTTAGTATCACCCGCAAATTTAGTAAGTTCCCCTTCTGTTCCCTCATCTAAATCATTTGTGAACATGTTGAAGAGTACTAGGTCTAAGACAGAACCTTGTGGTTCCCCACTGCTTACTTTCCTCCATGTAGATGAAGTACAATTAAGGACTTCTTGTTGAGTATAGTTTGTCAGCCAGTTACAAATCCATCTGATGGTGAGGCTATTTATCCCTTTTTTTTCTAGCTTACCAAGAAATAGTTTGTGGTCTACTTTATTGAATATACTTGCTGAAGTCTAAGTATATTATGTCCACAGTATTTCACTGGTCTACTAATGTAGTCACTATGCTGAAGACTGAAATAAGATTGGTTTGGCATGATCTGTTTTTAACAAACCCGTGCTGACTAGTTATTACTTTTACTTGTTTTGAGATATTGGCAGATCTGGGGCATTACTACTACTATTGTTGTTGTTGTTGTTGTTATTATTATTATTATTATCATCATCATCATCATCATCATCATCCAGTATCTTCCCAGGGTTGATTAGTTTGTAGTTTCCTGGGTCTGTTTTTTTCCCTTCCCTTTTTTTTGAAGATGGGAACCATTTCAGCTCTTTTCCAGTCCTCTAGTAGTTCTCTGGTGCTCCAGGATCTTTGAAAGATGTAGTACAGTGGTTCTGAGATGACATCTGCCAGCTCCTTTAGAACTCTGGGATGTTCCTCTCACAGTTACTGCTATTAAGCCTAGTTTCAGCCAATCTATATGGTTGTCTTGCCTATGTGTAAGACTTTATTTTTCTCTATATTGAACTTCATTTTGTTAAGATAGGGCCCAGAGTTCAAGCCTGTCAAGATCCATCTGGAACTTGAGCCTGTCATCTGGCTATTCCTGTCAGTTTTTTATCATCTGCAAATTTGGTAGGTTCTCCTTCTATTTCCTCATCTAAGTTATTTATGAAAATATTGAAGAGTACTGGGCCTAAGACAGAACCTTCTGATGAAGCTCCCACAACTTCTGAAGGCAAGATGTTCCATTGGTTGATTGATAAATTTTCTGTCAGAAAATTTATCCTTATTTTCAGGTTGAATTTCTCCTTGTTCAGTTTCCATTCATTATTCCTTATCTGGCCTTCAGGTACTTTGGAAAATAGCTTTGTCAGAGTGCCAGTCTTCTAGAAATTTCCTAGCATTTTCAGACTTAGCCTGGTCTAGGATTGTCACATTTTTCCCAATTGAAACTATGATTAAATCTGTCTATATGTTGTGAAATTAAATAATTTTTGTCATGTCTTCTGACTGCTACTTCGTCTTGGTGGATGCATTCTGCTAATCTTCTGCCTGTTTCTCCTACATAGTGGTTGTTACAGTTCTTACACTATATGTTGTAGATGACTCCCACTTTTTATTCTGGGGTTGATGGGTCTTTTGGTTTCCTTAGGTCACAGGAGTATCAAACTCTATTTCATTGAAATGGCATCAGGGTTGTATTTGACCTTAGGGGTCTTGGTATGTGTAGCTGGGGGGCCACGGCCAGGATGGGTGTGGTTAGCTCAACATCACTTGTTGGGTCACCTGTGGCAATCCAGTTTTTCATCTGCAATGGCATTCTGCAGCCCTCTGCCAGCAAAAACAGCTCAGGAAGACTGTGTGCAGTCCTCCTAAGCTGTTTTCATGGACAGAGGCACCGAGGGCTGGTCTTCACTGTTTCCAGGCAGCCCGATGGATCAGATCTAAGTACCTCGTGGGATGGATCTGGCCCACAGGCCTTGAGTTTGACACCCCAGGCTTAGGATGTTTGAAGGACTTTAATTGGCTTGTGCGCTGTGCTGATTCCATGTGGTTGTAGTAGTCTGTTGGTGGTTTCAACTCTGGAATCCTTATTAAAAGGTGCCACACAGCTGCGGAGGATGGAAGGGGTCTGCTGTTGTTTGAGTAGCTTTCGGTAGACAAAATAGATAAATAAACCTTTCAAGGTCATTCTCTATGACACAGCAAGAATTGTAGCTGAAGGGTGATTGGTTCACGTGATTTATGATGTGAAAGAAAAGGGGTGGGTATAGGTTGAGTCTTGTGGGAAATCTGGGAGGAAACTTTAGTTTCAGAATTCCACAGACGTGCCAAGTTTCTGTTTTAACAAAGCACTTTGAGATTATGGTTGTCTCGGAATTACTGATTGGAACGAATAATTTCTGGAACCCTGACATTATTCCAAAATTCAACTAAAGGTGGACTCATACGCTTTATAGTGACTCCAAGAATTTCAGAATCGGTCACATTGGGACTTGCTTGGCTAGATAAATGGGCCCTGACCATCAAGTGGGAGGATGGATTCAGGAAAATCATTATTGGGGTGGGCCCACTGCCCCCCTTTCTCCCACTAAGAAAACACCACCCGACTTGAATCCAAAACCTGAAACAGCAGCCACAGCCTCGAACCTTCTCCCAGGTACTCTCCAAATACCCAAACAATACAAAGACTTAGCTGAAGCATTCAGTGAAGAGGAATGTAATGTTTTACCTCCACATCAAGCCACTGATTGCGCCATAGAATTTGAACCCGGGGTAAACTACCAAAACCAAAGATGTATTCCATGACACCGGCTGAAATGACCGAATTGAGGAAATACATCGATAACAATTTGGACAGAGGTTTTACTGAACCTGCCAAATCAAGGTTAGCTGCCCCATGCTGTTCAAGGAAAAGAAAGATGGCGAGTTGATATTATGTGTTGACTTTAGGGGCATAAATGCTGTGTGTGTCAAAAACATGTACCCTCTCCCCCTCATGAAAAGACTTATGAAACTACCTGTCAAAAGGCAAGATCTTCACCAAGCTAGATCTGAGAGAAACTTACTACAGAGTCCGTATAAAAGAAGGAGACGAATGGAAAACAGGCTTCAACTGTCCTTTGGGTAGTTTCCAATTCCAAGTCATGCCTTTCGGACTCCAAGGGTCCCCCGCGCTATTTATGCAACTCATCAACAAGGTATTATATCCACATTTGTACAAGGGGATCCTTGTCTACCTGGGTGACATCCTTATATTCAGCAAAACCATCAAATAACACATTAAATTGGTCAGACAAGTGCTGAAAAAACTTTTAGCCACCAAGTTATATGTAAAACTGTCAAAATGCAAATTCCACACGGAGTCATTGGATTACCTGGGTTACTGAATATCCAACCAGGGAATTGAAATGGATCCGGAAAAAGTGAAAGCCGTGCTGGATTCGCAACCCCCCAAAATACACAAGCAACTTCAAAGTTTTTTGGGGTTTGCCAATTTTTATAGGCAATTCATTCCTACTTTTGCCGAGGTCACTCTCTCTTTAATGGATTTGTTAAAAACTGGTCCTTCCACCCTCAAACCAAAGCCCAGCTAACCCCTTGCTTGGACAATGGACTGTCAGAAAGCTTTTGAAACTTTAAAATGCCTTTTTGCAGCTGAGCCAATTCTTCAATACCCAGACCCAACCAGACCTTTTATAGTCCAAGCTGATGCTAGTGATGTGGCAGTAGCGGCCATTCTGCTACAAAAAGACTCTCAGAACTGACTAATGCCTTGCACCTATGTGTCCAAAAAGTTCATGGATAACAGAGTGAAGATAGGCAGTCTGGGAGAAAGAAGCATTTGCAGTATGATGGGCTTTGTTGACTTGGAGGCATTTCCAAGAAGGAGTGAAGGAGCCATTTGAGATGTGGACTGATCACAAAAACCTCGAAGCTCCAAAGACATCTAAAAACTATCACCTAAACAAGTCTGCTGGGCTCAATACTTCAAGCCGTTCAACTTCAACATTCCTGGCCTAGGAAACCCCAGTTTGACAGTCACCAACAGGAAATAGTACAGGCTTTGATATCAGTAGCTCAATCAGCAGACCAAGTAAGCACTCAAGACCAAGCCAAGCACAACCCCAAATGCCTAGAAGACAAACTGACCACAGAGTTGAAAGCAGCCCTACTGACTGATCCCTGGTTTGCAGAACATCAAACCGAATTAACAATCAATGAAGCTTGGAAAGGGACTAAACTTTATGTACCTGCAACCTAGACTAATGATACTAAAGCATAGCCATGACTCGCAGATGGGAGGACACTTCGGGTTCTTAAAAACCCTACATTTAGACAGAAGACAGTTCTGGTGGCCAAAAATGAAACCTGACGTCGAGAACTATGTAAAAAGTTGCTCAATTCGTGCTACGATGAAACACAGAACTAGAAACCCCCTTGGTCTCCTTCAACAAATAGCTGACCCAACACAGCCATGGGAATAAATCACAATGGATTTATCACAGAATTACAATTTATCACAGAATTACCTGAGAGTGCAGAGAATACAATCATTTGGAGTGTTATCGACTTATTCTCTAAGCAGGCCCATTTTACAGCCTGTAAAGGAGCTTGCAAAACTGTTCGTGAAGCATATCTATAGGCTACATGGAGAACCTCGTAGAATAATAACAGACAGACGGGTACAATTTACTGCTAAGTTCTGGAGGGAGTTTTTAAAGTCTATTGGGTCGTCCCAAGGGTTATCCTCAGCATTCCATCCGGCCTGCAACGAAGCAGCAGAAAGGGCTAATGCCATGGTGGAACAATAAATTAGATGCTATGTAAATTATCAACAGGAAAACTGGGCTGAATTATTACCATTTGAAGAGGTTGCTTGTAATAATGCAGTACATAGCAGCACAGGGTTGACTCCATTCCAAATCAACACTGGCATAGAATTGTCCTTAAGCCAGAATTACCTAGAGAACCTCCTACATCCATGTCTGTAACAAAATGGATGAACTCATTAAAAAAGGTTGGGAGAATACAAAAAAAGCTTTGACTGAAGATGCAAAGGATTACAAAAAGCAAGTGGACAAACATAGATCTCTCCAACTACCATTTAAAGTAGGAGACAAAGTATTATTTGTCAACCAAATATCTTAGATTAAAACTTCCTAGTAAGAAGTTGGGCCATTCCCAATTTCGAAAATAATCAATTCGGTCACGGTCCAACTAACTCTTCCCTGTCCGTTGGGAAAAATTCACCCAGTGTTCCATAGTAGTTTATTAAAACCAGCTAGTACATCAATGATAAGGCCTATACCAATCGCTCTCCCAAGCCCTTTAATCGTACAGGGTGAGACACATTATGAAATCAAAAAGATCCTTGATTCTAGATTACACCGAGGACAATTGTAATATTTGGTCTTATGAAAAGGTTACCCTATATCAGATGCTACTTGGGTAAAAAGTTGGAATGTACACGCAGATAGATTGGTTGAACAATTTCATGAGGAATTTCCCAACAAACCAAATGGTAATATTGGAGAGGGGAGAGGGGGTTAAGATATAACATTTTAACCCTCTTTGTTTCTTATATTTTTTTTCGGAGGTGAATTTTTCAAGAGGGGACACCTATCAGCTTTGGAATCCTTATTAAAAGCTGCCAAACAGCTGTGGAGGATAGAAGGGGGCTGCTGTTGTTTGAGTAGCTTTCAGTAGACAAAAAGATATATAAAACTTTCAAGGTCATTCTCTATGGCGCAGCAAGAATTGTAGCTGAAGGGTGATTGGTTCACATGATTTATGATGTGAAAGAAAAGGGGTGGGTGTAGGTTGAGTCTTCTGGGAAGTCTGGGAGGAAACTTTAGTTTCAGAATTCCACAGACATGCCAAGATTCTGTTTTAATAAAGCACTTTGAGATTATGGTTGTCTCCGAGTTACTGATTGGAATGGATAATTTCTGGAACCCTGACAGGAGATTCTCTTAATGTATGGCAGTGCATTTCAGAGTTTGTGTTGATTGTGCTGTATTGGGTTGAGTGGTCAGGGATTTTTTGATAAAGTTGTGTATGTTCATTTTGTTGGAATGCATTGTATAAATGTTTGATTTCCTTTTTTTGCTGTTCTGGGTGGTTGCAGTGTGTTTGGTCTCATTTAAACAAAGTCCTGACACACAACTTCTCTTGTGGGAGGTTGGGTTGTTGCTTTGGTAGTGGAGCACCTGGTTAGTAAGGGTAGTTTTTCTGTAGACTTGCATTTCTATTTTGCCATTGTGGTCTCTGCTGATCAGGATGTCCAGGAAGGGTAGTGAGTTGTTTCCTATTTCTCTAGTAAACTGGATTCCTTTAAAAATTATTGATGGTTCTGTGGGTGTTCTCTAATTGGTCCTTTATTATTAAGGTGAAGGTTTAGTATTAGGGTTGTCTACATATCTGATCCTTTTTTTTTTTTTTNATATCTGATCTTTTTTTTTTTTTTTGTATTTATGGATGTGCTATAGCTTCTATACCAGGGGTCAACAATCTTTTGGACCTCAGGGACACTAAATTCATAATTTTAAATCCTGCAGACCACTAATGTGAATCCAGCGGGCCGCTCACTGAAGTGCCTGGACTCCCAGTGATGGGATGGATCCTTCAGGCTTGGCCACCTGTTTCTGCAACATTAAACACTCAAAGAGCCATTTAGACCAATTCCCCACAGAAAACAAAACACTGGGATCTGTCATCTCTCTCTCTCTCATCTCACATTCCCCCCTCTGTCTGTCTCTCTGTCTCTTTCTCTTTTTCTAATCTTTCTCTCTCAACTCTTCGTCTCTCTCTTTCTCTCTCTGTATCTCTTTCTCTCTCTCTCATCTCTCTCCCCCCTTTGTCTCTGTCTCTTTTTCTTTCATCTCTCTGTATCTCTTTCTCTCTCATCTTTCTTAATCTGTCTCTTTTTCTCTTTCTCCCTCTCTCATCTGTCTCCTCCCCTCTCTTTGTCTGCCTCTGCCTCTGTCTTTGTCTCTCCCTCATCTCTCTCACTCTCTCATTCTGATTCTCCGGTGTTCTCTGGGTCTCACGGGTGCTTCTTCAGTCTTTGTTGGTGCTGGACACACCTCAGTCACTCAGGGGGATGCATGACCTGCTCTCTGCCCCAAGACACTTGCCCAATCCGGCTGCAATCAATGCTCCACATTGTAATAGGCTCCAGGAAGAGGACGGGATGCCATCTCCCCCATTGTGAAGCATGCTAAATTTAACTGCATTGCAAGAGGACAGGCCATGGAGGCACCAACACCAGAGGCAGAGACAAATGGCCAGGTTGGGCCAGTATCTCGGGGCTGAGAGGAAGTCGTGCATCTCCCTGAGCGACAGAAGTGCATGCAGCACCAACAAGGGTCAGAAGAAACACCCGCACAACCCAGCAAAAGATGAAGCTTCACTCCCCCTCTGGAATATGGACCAAGTCTCCATCCCCCACCCTTCCCTTCTCAGGCCAGGCAAGGAGTGACTGGGAGGGGAGGGCGAGACCAGCCACTGGTGGGTTCAGCTGGTAGGAAGCCACAGCAGGGGGCCCAAAAGAGTCATGGATTGCTGCCACCTGTTCCTTTGTCCTGCCTGCGCAGTCACCCCCCCTTGCCGCAACAGCACTATTCCAACCAGCAAGGGCTGGGCTACTCCTTGCACGTTCACAACCTGCAAAGTTGCAAGTTGCACATACCTCCCTCTACAGTGGAGATTTCCAGCCCCACCACAAGGTGCCTGGCTAGTCCCATACTCCCTACTCACAGGACAGACCCATTGGTCATCCCAGATCAGCTCCTCCACCTGGGTGTGCTGCAGACCACCAAAATGGACCACCGATTGGTGACCTCTGTTCAAGACATTTCATGATGATCTGCGCTATAAGTTCTGAAAGCATAGGTATCCTTTTAATTTGTTGGTAAATTTGGCCATCAAATTGGAAGTATATAGTTGAACAGAGCGTCAAGATTCTGACTAATGAGCCCAAGCAAATCAGAACTCCAAGACTCAGATCTCTCTCAAATAAGTTTTTTATTGGGCACATAAGAGCCATGTGGCATAGTGGTTAGAATGCAGTACTGCGGGCTACTTCTGCTGAATGCTGACTGAGTCAGTAAAATGAGGGCCTAGATTGTTGGGGGCAATACGCTGACTCTGTCAATTGCTCAGAGAGGATTACAAAGCACTATGAAGCGGGATATAAGTCTAAGTGATATTGATACCATATTGGCACGATTAAGTGTAAAACCAACTCTGAATATTTCCTGTTTCAGTATAGTTAAAATAGTAAATAATCCCTTCCCCACATGTCACAGGTCACACTGTCCAATTCAGTTCACTGGTGGGCTCCCTAGGCTCTCCTTTCCATCCTCATCCGACACCTGTGGAGATGAACTTGGTTCCCACGAGATAGAGCGATGTTGTGTTTGGCAATGCATTCCAGCTCCCTTCCCCCCTCCCATACTGGGTGGCAACTGACAACCAACAAAATGGCTTTTGCCAGGTTTGGTTTGAAGTTGACAGTTGGGTCTCCCCTAGTGAGTGAGATGTATCTGGAAAACATTATGTATAGACAGATTAAGACCCTATTAGACATCCATCCCATCATCAGGTTCTTTTGGCTTCTGGAGTTTTTCATCATGGAACTTCTTGATTAACATTTGTTATGTCCTTACTCATTACCCACGTAGCTTCTGACAGGGGGTAACCCTTCCATTGCATTATGTATTGCAGCTTTCCCTTATACAGTCTAGAGTTTAAGATCCTTTGTATTTCATAATGAGTTTCCCCTTCCACTACGATAGGACCTGGGGTTACCTGAGCTACTGGCTTCAGCTCTGAACCTGGCTTCAATAAGCTACTGTGAAAAACCGGATATACTTTTCCTAGCAGACATGGGAGTTTCAGTTCTACCATGAGTGGGTTGATGATTTTTACTATAGGGAAACATCCTATAAATTTAGGTCCCAAGTTTTTGCAAGGCAACTTCAGTTTCAGGTATATGATGAAGAGGTAAACTTTTTCTCCTATGTGAAATGGTCTCTGGGAGATCATTTTTGTCTGCTTGCTCTGTTTGTGTTTCTGCAGCTTAGTTAATAATAAGAGAACACAACAGAATGCACATTTCCCCATGCATTCTGCAGTGAATCTACCCATTCTGTCAGCTTACTGATGAAGGGGGTTCCTGAGGGTACTCAGGCATGGGAATGAATTCTACCCCTGTGGCTACCTTAAATGGAGTGAGCCCCATGCTGCTGCACACAGCATTGTTGTATGCCACCTCAGCAAATGGCAGGAGGTCGGGCCAGTTAGTTTGATGATAATTGACATAGCACGTCAAGTACTTCTCTACCATTGCGTTCGTGTGTTCCTCCACCCCATTTATACTCAGATGGAAAGCTGAACTAAGCCCCTGGGAAGACTCAATTAGGTTAATAAACTCCCTCCAGAACATGACCATAAATTGAACCCCTCAATCTGATATGATTCTCTTTGGGACCACATGCTGTTAGTAAATATGTTTTAGGAACATATTTCAGCTCACAAGCTGAAGGGAACCTGGGACAGACTATAAAGTGAGCCTGCTTGGAGAAAAAAGATCAATCGCTGTCCAAACTATGGTTTTTCCTTCACTTTCCAGGAGTTCTACTGTAAAATCTATTGCTCTCTCCTCTCAGGGTCAGGATGGCTCAGCTTCTTGTTGCAACAGTCCTGGAGGTTTTCCTGGACTTTTCTTCTTTGTGGCATAAACTGCACACCTTTTCACATAGCCCTCAATGCCCTTCTTCATCCCTGGTCACCAAAACTGCCTCCTCACCAGGTGCCACATTTTTAAGAATTCAAAGTGGCTAGTTTGTTTGGCATCGTGGCTTCTCTGCAGAACCTGGATCCAGAGGGTACTGAGTCTGTACAACTTGGGGCCTTTCAATGCCAGTTCATCTCTGGATGTCAGGAGCTGTTTGTTGTCCCTAAACCAGGGGTCGGTCTACAACTCGGCTTTGAGCTTTTGCATTAGCTAGGTTTTGTATTCCAGGCTCGGTCGATCGTCTTTGAGCCTGCCACCTCGTAGTGACTTGCACTACCTTTTGAGGGAGGAGGATGGTATTGACCATTCCTTTGCAACTCCTCTTGTATTGGGGCTATCAACTCTGAAGCAAACCTGGCTGAAGCCATCTTTTCCAGTCTCATAGTTACCACGAATTTCAAAAGGGGGAAGGGGGGAAACAGATTGGCTAACAGTCAAAACAAAAAGTTTTCTTGTGGAAACCAAGGTCATCCCAACAGATGGCAAGTGAAGGAGAGGAATGACCAAGCAGCCCCCCAGCTACTTTCGTTGGACAGTGTGACTGGTGACAGACATCTGGGGAGGGAAATATTTACTCTTTTAGTTTGGGGAAAGATCGCAGAAACTTTTAGAGTTGGTTTTCACTAGCTGTGCCGATATGATGTATCCAATAAACATGTTTTTTGAGGAATCTACCTGCCTTGGAGTTATGCTTTTGGCAGATGCATTACCTGAATCCCTGACAGCAACATTCAGGATAGGGCATCAGCCAGGAAGTTCTCCTCAGGGGTATACTTCGAGTGAAGTCAAATCGGTTAAAGTACCAATGGACTTGTTGGGGAGAGAATTTCTGAGGGGTCCTGCCTCCACGTTTTTGTGATCAGTCCTTGCTTCAAATGGCACTTTGTTCCCCTCTAGAAAGTGGTGCCAGGTTAATGATGCCCAACGGATGGCAAAAGCCTCCTTCTTCCACACTGCCTAATGCCTTTCAAGGTCAGTGAGTTTTCTGGAGGTATATGCACCTGGTTGCAGGTCCTCCCCCCTATTTTTCTGGAGGAGAACCGCACCAATGGCTACATTGCTGGCGTCAGCCTGGAAAACAAAAGGCTCCTCTAGGTTAAGGTGCTTTAGGACTGTTTTTTTCACAAACAGCCTTTTGAGCTTCTCAAATGGTCCCCGGCATTCCATAGTCCAGTCTAGCAGTTGGCTGGGTAGTGGTTTAACATCCCCTTTTCTTTACTTTAGCATTCAGTGATCGGCAAGGCTTTCAACAAGCTTAAAGGAGAAGCTGAGAGATGCCGTCTGCTGAGGTCCAAACACATAGGCAGCGAATGTGGGAAATGCAGGTGAAGCAGAAAAAAGTGGAAAGCTGCCCGAGTGGGACGAGCCAATCAACTGGAAACTCCCAGTGGCCGCTTGCAGCCTATCAATGGAGCAATTGGGAGAAAAGTTTGATGGGCTAGATGAAAGAAGCGGCATCATCAGGTGCTGTGGTGGTGGTGGCTGGGATAGGGGAGTGAAATTACTAACCACCCCTTCTCCTCTCCTCTCAAAGCTTGTGTTGCCAGCACCTGCCGGGATAATTGGGTCTTTGGTACAAGCAGCGGCAGTGGGCTCTGCTACCCCTCCCCTGGGAGCAAAACCAAAACCCAGCCAACCCATGGATAGGTCCCCCTGACTGCCAAGCCGATTTTGAAAAGCTGAAATGCCTGTTAGCTGCAGAGTGGTCCTGGAGCACCCCAATCTGAACCCATTTGTAATATAGGCTGATGCCAGTGATGTAGCAATACATCAAAAGAATGCCAAAGGAATATTGCAATCTTGTATCTACATGTCCCGCAAGCTGTCCGATGCTGAAAATCACTGTGTTATCAGGGGAAAGGACACTTGCACAGTCCAATGGGCACTCAAGACATGGAGACAGTTCTTGGAGGGTAGCAAGTTCCCATTTGAAATCTGGATGGACCACAAGAAACTAGAAGCACTGAAATGCCCCCCCCCAAAATCTCTCCCCTAACCAAGTCCAATGAGCTCAATATTTTAATTGGTTCAATTTCATCCTCCAACATCTGCCTGGAAGGAAGAACTTCCTTGCAGATGCCCTCTCTCGCATGCAGTAATTCCCAAGAGGAAGTACCCTGTTTCTCCAACAATACGGCCTCCCCCAACAGGAAGTCCCAGCATGTTTTATAGGCATGAAATGAAATTAAGCCCCTCCCCCCAAATTAAGGCCTATATTAAAACATGCAAAATGGGGGGGAATGGTGGGGGGACTTGCCGGTAGGGAGTACTTTTGTTGCACACCCGGCTATGGTGCTGCCTGCGTTGACCCCAATATGAAGTACCCCACCAATGCCGAGGTCAACATCCAAGCCGTCACCACCCACCCAAAGATGCAGGGGGGGGGGAATTAAGTCACCCCCCCAAAAAAAATGGCCTAGCCATTTTTTCGGGGCTCAAAAAAAAAAAGACCCGGCCTTATTATATGAGAAACATGGTAGTGAAATCCATCATTCCATCTAAACGGAGCACAGTACCGGCCACCACTCAACAACAAGCAATATCCCAACTGCAGCCAGCCCAGAACATAGAGCAACCCCTGAAAGATGCTCTGGCAAGAAATGAGTGGTTCCAGCAGCACAAAGATGACCTGTCCCTAAAGGAAAGGTTGGCATGCAAAGGAACAGAACTGTATGTCCCAGCCAGCCAGTGGACCTCAATTTTGAAGAGGAGTCATGACAAAAGGCTGCAGAACATTTTGAAGGGT
The DNA here is from genome assembly GCA_004320025.1 of Laticauda laticaudata. Lineage (NCBI taxonomy): Eukaryota > Metazoa > Chordata > Lepidosauria > Squamata > Elapidae > Laticauda > Laticauda laticaudata. The sequence goes on along the minus strand of BHFT01038168.1, from coordinate 26,057 downwards.
TTGTAAAAATTCTTCACTTTGTGAAGAAGCAGTTCTGGTGGCCAAAGATAAAAAAGACATAGAGGCATATGTAACCAGCTACCCTGTGTGTACTTCAATAAAATGGCTACCCAGGAATCCCCCCAGTCTATTTCAGTTGATGGCCGATCCGATGAAGCCCTTGGAAGAGATCTCTATCAGAGGTGGTATTTAGCCGGTTTGGCCCAGTTAGAGCGAACTGGTAGTGGAAATTTTAAGTGGCTCATAGAACCAGTAAATATCACTTCTGGCTGGCCCCGCCCCCGCCCGACTGATTGCCACTCAATCCTGCCCACCCGCTCACTGGTTGCCCCATTTGGCAGTTCACCCTGCCCTGCCACTACTTATCTTGCCTGCCCGGCATAGCAACACAGGATGGCTCCTTGCCTGCCTCCCAGTGCCTGCTTGCCAGTCCCTGCCTACCTGCGGCTGATCTGCCTGCTAGGTAGGCAGGCAGATCGGCTGATCTGACTGCTAGGTAAGCCTGCGAGTTGCAGCCTACCTAGCTGCCACCCCAGTCCCCACCTACCTTCCCTACTCCCTTCCACGCAGCACACAGCCCCACCATGCTTCCCTGCCTTCCTTGCACCAATTTCCGGAGGTTCCCACACTTCCCACTGCTTCCCGTGCTGTCTGGGAGGCAGGGTCCTTGTCCCGGCTGCTTTCCACTTGTCCCTAGCTGCTTCCACCCACCATCCTGGAAGCTTGCCTGGCTGGTTTCACTGCTGGCGCAACTTAATCCCAGGCAGCAGCTCTGGCTGCAGCCTAGCTAGCTTTCCTCCCTCCCCCCACCATCCCAAGAGCTTGCCTGGCTGGCTTCACTGCCGGTGTGGCCGGCTCCATGACCAGGCCAGCCAGCTGGTTGGCAGCCCTCAGAGAAGACGCCACACTGGGGCTGAGACTGCTGCTGCGGTGTGTATGTGCCCTCCCGGAGTGCCACCGCCACCCCGGAGCTTGACTTTTGTCCCCCTGCCGCAGAGCTCACTCGCCGCTCACCAGAGCTTCTCATGCTGTCCAGGAGGTAGGCCCCTCGTCCCAGCCACTTCCTGCTGTCCCGGCCGCTTCCCACTCATTCCAACCACTTCCCACAATCACCGGAGCTTCCTGTGCTGTCCAGCAGGTAGGCCCCCTCATCCCAGCCACTTGCTGCTCATCTTGGCAACTTGCTGCTCATCTCAGCCACTTGCTGCTCATCTCAGCCACTTGCTGCTCATCCCGGCCGCTTGCTGTGCTTACTGGAGCTTCCCGCAGCATCTGGAATGCTAGCTGAATTGAGAGGCTTCTTGCTGATGGCTTCCCTTCTTTCTTCTCCTTGTAGCAGTGAGCTACATGGCTTTTGAAATGGTGGCTCCTCTCCGGCTGCCGAACACGATATCCAAGAGTGCTGGATTTCAAAAGCCAAGGAGCTTAGTGCTCCAAGCAGAAGAAGTGCCAGGAAGCCGACAGGAAAGCTGAACAGCTGGGCTGTCGCTTTCCCAGACTCCGAGGACTGAAGCTTCTATTTTCGCAGAAAAGTAGAGGTGTCTGTGAGCCTGCGAGCAACTCCTGAAATCTGCCTATCTGCCTTTGCTTGATTTTGGGTGAGTTGCTCTTCTTTTTTAATTTTGGAATTTGTGACTGTGAGAATTTGTGTTTTTCTGTGATTGTTTTCATATGATGGTGTTGTGTAATTTTGTGAGTTTGCTTGCAAGCAAATTTTATGTTGCTTTTATATTTTGGAATTTGTGGCTGTGAGAATTTGTGTGTTTTGTTATGCCTGCCCTTGATGGTTTTTATTCCTCAAAGCTTTGTCTTTCCTGTCCTGTGTGATAATCTCATCTGAGAGGAGGAAGAGGGAAGTTTTCCTTAATTTGTTAATCTACTAATTTCTGCAAATTCTAATATTTTTATTACATTTTCATCTATAGGGATCTGTTTTTCCACTGTTGTGCAAACACAATTCTGGCATCTGTCAACATGTGTAAAATTAAATATGTATTGTATTCCCTTTAAAACACTCAACAAAATATTTCTGGTTTTAAATCTATATGTTGCTTTACCATTGTTTCTAACCATGACATCACTAACTCTAGAATAGCTACTTGAGTACAAGCTGAGCCCAATACTGAATATATTCCTATTTTTTGAACTGAGAAATAAATTTTAGAAAAAGTATTACTCTGTGAATGTACCTATGAAATTCATTCTTCTTGATCTAACTTCGTAGATGATTTTGTACTATATCTTTTTTGTTTAGACTTTGTTGGACCTCAATCCCCCGCTCTCTTGAAAGTTTAACACACTAGTGGGATTCTTTAATGAAGGAAGGCAAAAAGCTGTCCACAGCTCAAGCGTTCCTGGGTTGCAAGCAGAAGTCTGAATCTGATCCTTTTAGGCTTTGTTAATTCCCCTTGAAAACTCCAGCAGCTTGATGGGTTTATTTGTGTGCCTCTGGTTAAAGTGATTGCCCTGGATCCTGTCTTCCTGCCTTAGTGGGTTAATTAATGCCTTGGTGAGGTATTTTTAGCCTGATTCTCCTTATCTTGACAGCTCTACTTAACTAATTCTATTGCCAGCTCTCAAGGCTGCTCTGAGTTTTTTCTTTCAGCTGATGATTCTTGGTTTTCCTAAAGGGGGAAGGGCTGGCTTGAGTTTCTTGGCACTGTTTTCTGAGGTTCCTGGTACTCTGAGGTTTCTGGCACAAGTTTCCTTCCCACAGAACAATGCTGCCTGGCTGTAATGCTGAAAAAAGCTTCAGTATATTTTAAAGATGGCTTCTCCGGGTTTTTCTCTCTCTTCTGTGGAGAGAGCATTCCATTAGGGACTGTTAGTCCAGGTAGGACCTAGGCTAATGTAAGATAGACAGGTAGTGTTAGCTAGGAAATAATTTTAATAAATTTTTTATTTTCAATATGAACATACATATTTAATGAACATTGCATTATCTAGGTCAATTCTTTTGAAACAACAAAAACAGTAATAATGCTTATAAATATATGTGATTCTAATCTTCCAACTTCCACAACTTTGACAGTGCTATTCTTTTTATTTTCATAATCCATTTCTCATTTTCCCATTAATTCCTTTAAACATAACATATCTTTGTACCTTGTATTTATAGTCCCTAAATACTATTATTTGATGTTTTCGAAGAATTATTCATAGTTCCACCATCACTTCAATATTCCAAATATGTAGGATTAATAATAATGCTAAGTATTAACAATGTTTAATGAATTCTGGGAGTGTATCTCAAACTCCCAGAGCTCTAATCCACAATTATTTTAAATTCATAATATGCTTTGACACACTATTCATAATAATAATACATTTTAATTACCTAGTCCAAAATTCCCATCTACTGTTTTGACTTATTTGACTTATGTTATTAAATTATATTTTCTCTTAATATATATACCAATATTTTGCTTGCATATATTTTCCCCTTTTATTTAAATATTTTCTTATTATCCATCATCCATCTTAAAATTCCATCGTTTATTGTTTTTTTTAATCAACATTTTATCTCTCCTCTTAGCATCTTATATCTCTTTCTGGTGGGGTTTTTTTTTTTTTGTATCTACTAAACTTCCCCTTCTGAGTACCTTTTATCTCTTCTGTTGTGTTTGAACTCCCATCATCAAAGCTTCTTTTGGATTTTTCTTAAACAATTTTTTTTCTTTTTCTTTCTATTCTGTTATAAATTTTTATAAGGTTAATGTCTTCTATTTATTGATCCTTTCTCCTCTTTATTTTTAACTTCTTGCGTCTCTTTTTGCTTTTCCCCTTCCACTATCTTTTCTAACTTCTCACCAGTTTCTTAAGTGTCATATTTTTCTTTTTCCTCCAATTATTTAATAGCTTCTACTTTTATTTCTGTATCTTTAAGCTATCCCTTTGTCTCATTATTGCTTTTCTAAAATTCATGCATATATTTTAACATAATCAATATTTTTTCATAAAACTCTATTGTTTCCTGGAAATCCATTTTATAAAACCTGTTATTTTACGATTTACAATTTATATTATATTCTCCCAATTATCCAAATGTTAAAGTCTTATGGTGAAAGTTGGTAAATTTCTCACCCAGTTTAAATGCTCTGTCCATTCACCACTCCAGCACAATTCTTATGGTCCCGATTGTCCCTGCTTCATGACAGCCCAAAAATGGCCGCCATCCCTGCTGTCATTCGGGAGGAGCTTGTTTCAGATCTACGAAGAAACTGCAGTTTTCCTCATGGTCAACAAAGTATCTCTCCTTTATTCACTACCCTTCCAAGGTGATTATGCCCATAAAGGTTTTCCTGGATTTTGCGGGACTCAGCAGAGCCTGCTATTTTCCAGCCATTCTTGCAGCAAAATCAACTGAAAGCTCAGCTAGGAAAAAATTTTGTGGCAATATCAACAAATTCGCTTGGTTTGGTAATTGTTGTTCCATTTTAATTATTTATTTTCCAATTATTAATTAATTGTAGTTATGAAAAATCAACCATTATGTCATTCTTACAGCTGTTATTCTTAAATCCACTTTCAGCTCAGTCTCAGACTGGTGAAACTGAGTAACATCTGTTACTATAGTGTCAGACACTAAGAGTGATTAAATATTACTGAGCTCTGCTCCTTGGATGAAAAGACTGTGCACTGTTGGGTGAAAACAGAGATCCCTTCAGTTACCTGTAGTCCTCAACTTCCAACCATACAATCGAGTCCAAAGCCTTTAACAGGATGAAAATGCAACAGAGTTTGACCACTTTTTTTAATAAGAGAAAGTGGAATCAGATACAACAGAATTGGATCCAAAACTGTTACAAGCACCATTTGGAGAAAGCAGCAAGTCCAACTCTGAAATTGAAAGTAATCTTCTGACTGCTGGACATTGCAACAGTATAGCAACTTTTCATAAGTTCATAAGAGAACTATGAGGGACTGGAAGTTTCCAACAAAAGATTAGGTTGCAAGTACTGTGCAAAACATGACTTCGCAAAAGAGAAAGGTGTTCATGTGTCCAAAGAATGGAAACATTTCAAGATTGAGGCAGCAGGGAAAAATAAAAAAATACAAAGGCATCTCTAAAAAAAATGAAACAACATTTTTCATCAAAAGCTTACATCATTTACAGAGAGAACTTAAAACAAAGGGAGCAGGATATTATAACAAAAGCAATAGATAAGATGTCTGAAAAATATTTAGGTACCATTTATAGAATATTCAAAATAGTTTACAGTCTGGCAAAAGGATTTAAACTATTTTCAGACATAGAAGATGTGATGCAAATTGAAATGCAAATTGAAGATGGACTAGATATGGGATTGCATCCATGGTCAACTGCAGTGAAAATAGTTGATTTCATTGCAAAAGAAATTAAAACCAAATTGTTTCCTAAAAGTATTGAAAAGAATCTGAAAATATGTTTGATTATTGATGAAGCCTCAGTGCCATCATGCAAACCAGTTATGATACTTTTCTTAAAAGTTGAGGATTCAGTTCACCAACTATTTTTGTTGAGCTTGTTGAATTGGAAAAACAAGATGCAGACACAATATGTTCTTCAGTTATGGGAAGTTTAAATAATGTTGGGTGTACTAAGGACTACCTTAAAAAAATTTAATAGCATTTTGCTCTGATGGTGCCAGACTTGGAAGAAAATCTAGAGTGAGCACTAGAAGAGCAAAAGAGTTTCCAAACATCATAATATGGCACTGCTTAAACCATTGCCTCCAACTTGTTTTAGATTACTCCATAAAGGACATAAAGCAACTAAATCATTTAAAAATATTTATTGACAAGATATTCACTATTTTTCATAAATCCAATAAGAGCCAAACAACACTTATCAAAATATCTGAACAATTGAAATTGAAATCATAAAGATTGTTAGAGTTTTGGGACCAAGATGGGCTGCCTGTAGTTTAAGATCAATCCTAGCTGTGTGGCATGCTTATCCAGCGCTACATCAGTATTTTCATTCAAATGAAAAATTTTCAGGTATGGCTGCCCATCTTGAAAATATATATTTTATAACTGATTTGGCATCAGTGATTTTAACAAACTTGGCATCAATGATCTAAACAAAATTTCTCTTCTTTCAAATGCACTGCAAGCAAGAAATACAGATATTATAAAGGCTGAAAAACTTGTGATAAGAACTATTTAAGCATTTGAAATGCTTAGAAAGGAAAAGGGTCCATACAAAAAAAAAAGTTGATGGATTACTTCAGAATATAAAATTTGTACAAAATCATTGATTTGTTCCACTTCCTCGGGAAAGTTTTTTGGAAAGCATCATACAAATTTGAAAAAAAGATTAATGGATTGTGAACTTTTAAAAACAGGTAGACAATTTCAAGACACAAATAAATTACAATTTCTTAATTTTTTTGAGCCAGATTACTGGAATACTGACGAAGGAGTAGTTCCATAGATAGCAGATGAAGAACAATTGCTTGCATTTAGTGAAATTTTCATTTATGAAATTAATATTGCAGAGATTTTTTAGAAAATGTTTTAAAAGATTCCCAGAAATATGCTATTCTTGACAGTATTTTAAAAGCTAAAGATATTGTCAGAACAATTGCTGTAAATTCAGCAGAAGCAGAAAGGGTTTTTGAAAAATAAAAATCATATGCAAAGAAAAGAACTCACCTGTTTCAAGCCTAATAAACCTAATGACCGTTAGTGTAATTGGCCTACCTCTAAAAGAATGGGACCCTATTCCTACAGTCAAAAAATGGTTGAGAACACATCACACAGCAGACAATGCTTGAGTAAAAGCAAAGAAAAGTGCAAGTGAGGAGGAAGCCAATGACACATTGATTTGGCAATATCTTAAAGACAAATAACACTTTTATTGTTCTTATGTAAGTATTTGTGTGCCTCTTTAATTGTTTTGTGTACTTCTTTTATTCTTATATAAGTATTAAATGCACGAAATAATAAACTACCTTTTTGTATATCTTCTTTGTGTCGGTTATTAGGGCAAAAAAGTAATGTCATGTGACCACCAAGCCATGCCCACAGTCACATGACCATGCCACTCCCACCAAGTCATGCCCAGAGAACCGGTAGCAAGAAAATTTGAATCCCACCATTGATGGGATAAAGTCTATGGACTTTATTGTGGACTTTGCCTGAGAGTTCAGGGAATATTGTAAGAAGCTGGGCCCAAAGTACATAGGATTCTTCCAGATAATCTGGATCATAAATCCTGTTACGGATTTAAGCAAGCCCCTCTCCAGAGCAGCCATGGAGAGGAGGTGGATTTGCGAGGAGTAAGAAGGGGCAGTAGGCAGGAAGCTTGCTTAGACTGCGTATTGGAATTCTCCGGAGAGAAAAGTAATGAGGGTTCTTCCTGGCCAGTCTTCCTGGGGATGGGCACGAATGGATGATCGCATCTGGTCCAGTGTTGCCCAGAAAGACCAGCAGGAAAGGCTTCCAGGTCCAACAAAGGAACCATAGGCGGGGCTTGCCTCCATTTTGGGGGGAGATTTTTAAACAAAGGGCTGGGAACTTCAAGCAAGGTGTGTGCTTTCATGACTGCCTGTGACCTTATCTTTCTCCTGAAGCTGGTGGCAGAGGGAAAGCGAGCTCGTCAGGGTTCAGCCATCGTCGTTCGGCTCCCCACCAGCCTGCATCTCATCCCCTGCCTGAATTTTTTGCAGCTGCTGGGGCTTGCCTGTCAGTGGACACAGAGGGCAACCAGGGAGCACGAGGCTATGCTGGCCACATCGCCCCTCTGCCATTTGCCCCTCCCTCGCTGGGCTGAGCACAAGGAAAGGGGCAGCAGACAAAGGGGCAAGGTGGGAGACGTACTGTTATGCTCCCTGGTCACCGCCGATACGCAAGGCCCAGCATCTGTGGAGAATCCAATCAGGGGGGTGAGATACAAGCTGGTGGGGAGCTGAACCCTTTTCTGCCATCGGGGGGGGTGGGCAGCAAGCTAGGCCACGAGCATAGGAGGGAGCTGTGATGCCAGTGGCAAAGCAAGCCAGGCAGGGACGGTGGGGGGCAGCTAGCTAGCACCTCTGCCGCAGCTCGCTTCTCTCGGGGGAGGAAAAGAAGCAAGCGGCGAGGGTGACAGCAGCACTGATGTGGAAGGCAGCCCCAGGACATCCACCCAGCCTCTCAAAAAGCTGCGCCGCGGCCACCACTTGGTAGGGAGAGTGTGTGGTGGCTTAGCCAACCGGCTGAGCCCAGGGATGGTGGGGGGGCCCTCAGCAAGCTCTGAGGACGGTGGGAGAAACAGCAAGTTCCGGGAATCGTGGGGGTGCTAGCTTGACTTGCTAAGCTGTGAGCAGGCAGATCAGGGCTGCTCAATTGGGACACAGGCACCACGTGGGAAGGCAGGTTAAAGGCAAGCCACAACTATGCGTTGTGCCACATAGTGACTGTGCGGGCCGAGCGTCAGATGGGCGGGGTGAGTGAGTATCAGGCAGGTGGGGCAAGCAAGCAAGCAGTGATCGGGCAATTGAGTCAGGGGCGTAGCCAACCAGAAGTCACTACTGGTTCAGAGACCCATGCCAAATCGTCGCCACTGTTTTGCCAAACTGGTGCAACTTTGACCCTCAGTTGATTTATGTGCTTGCCTGGAGACAGATATCTCGAGGGTTTGGGCTTCTTCGGCAACAGACTGAAATCGCAATTGTGTGCGGTTTTGATCCATACTTGCCGCTGGAGCGCCCCGAGCTGCCCAGATTCAGGACTGAAGCCATCCCGTAGAGGTGGTGAAGAAGGGGGAGCCATCAGCGAAGTTGAGGAGAGCCGCATCTCTCCTCCTCGGCTGGCCATTACTCACTTTCCCAAAGGCGATTGCAGCAGTGGTCAGAAATGGCCACCTCAAAGAAGAACCCGACCGGACAAGATTGTGCAGGAGGAAGTTTAAAGGAGAAAGTTTTGACTGACCGGGTTGAATGGAGAACATGCTATTTAAGGTACCTGGAACCTGAATTTTTGGAAGACTAATAACTATTCCTAAAAAAGATCTTAAAGCTGAAAGAGAGAGGGAAAGGAAACGGAACTGGTTTTTTTTCCTCTAACATAACAGCTTTAACTGACTTGGAACATGAAAGAAGAGAGCTCGTAACAAGAAATTGAGACGAATTCCACTTTGATATTAATAGCTATTGGGATTGTTGAAGATAAAATGTAAGGGATAAAGATTCTTGGATATTTAAAAACTTTCCATTAAAAAAAAAAAAAAAAGCAGCGGGGAAAAAGGGGCATAAAAAAAAGTGGTGGAATCTGGGAAAATGGGACCACCTGGAACTTAAAAAAAAAAAAATTGATAAGTGGGAATTTTAACAAGGCTTTGCAAAAGATACATTGTAGCTTGAAAACCTGTTATAAGATACAAAGCCCCTGGAAGAGAGAAAGTGAGAAAAGAAAGAAGAAACAGTTTTGGATTATTGGATGATTCTGGAAGCTTTGGATGGAGGATCCTAATGAAAATAAAATAATCAATTGGAGGGGTGCTTAAATTTTTTTTTTAATGGCAATCACTCCTTGAAGAGTTAAAAATGAGATCTTAAAGAACAAAAAGAAAAAGCACAAGAGGGAAGATGATCTTTTGGCTTCGATTTCAATTTTTTTAGAAATGGAGATCTTCAACTATGAGAAACAACCAATGAAACGCTGGCAGAAACAAGAAGGGCGGGACAACGAGAAGTATTCTTTAAAAAACCAAGCAATTTTAAGTGGGGTAAAAAGGGGGGAAGGGAGTTAAAAAACTTAAAGCAGTGCCCAAAAAAAAAATGATTAATTTGAAAAATAATCATAATATCAGGAAGAAGCAGAGGGAGGGATACAGAGGGAGAATCAGATAGAAAAGGAATAAAAAGGGGAGGGAAGAGAAAGAGAGGGAGAGAGGAAAGGAAAGAAGCTACAAAAGACAGAAACAAGAATAAAGGTATAGGAAAATGTACAGATTAAAGATTAAACTTTATTTGAAAAGACACAGAGACAATGGTTAAAATTTAACTTTAATGAGAGGATTCTGCAAGAGTGCAATGTGATACGCATCGTTATTATTAGAAATAGAAAAGACTGAAACTATAGCACGCCTGATGAAGTATTGACAGCAATGGTTTTCCACAAAGAAACAAAATCACCAGCTTGATCCACAAAAACACGACCAAGACATAACAGAGACCTAAGAAGACCAACAGACTATGGAACAGATGTCTTGCCCTAACAATAAGAGGTAACTACAGATAAATCAGTAAGATACTACACCAGGCATCACATCAAGAACTGCCTTTCAAAAACAGACAAAAAAATAGCAGCCATCCTGAGGAACCCCAAGACAAAATTGACGCTGGAAAACCAAGGCATACTATGTAATTCCCTGTACATGCATGCCCGGCACATACATTGGACAGACGCAATAGAAAGAATAGTACCCGCCTAGTGAACACAAAAAATGCAGTAAAAAGCTGGAACACACCTCCCTCACAGTCCAACACATGAAAACCACAGGTTTCACAACATCACTTCAAATGGCACCAAAACCCTAGCACTGATAGAAAACGCACCAGCCAACAGAATCATCAGAGAAGCCCATAAAGCAGATTAGAAAAAATGATTGAACAGCATGACATAGAAGAGATGATTCCAGCAGACTGTCAATCATTTGAGCCTGCACTCATCAAATATGAAAGTTCTCCCACACCCAAACAGAGCACACCTGAGCACAAGACAGACTCCTCTGATGCCTCGCAACTCAAACACCCCCCACCAGGCATCCGCAGGTGGAAACCCAGCTTGCTGATGAGATACGCAGCCGTCCTTTCACAACGAAGCCAAGCTGCATTGAAAGCCTCCAACACAAAACAAGAGTGCTGCCAGCGCAATCAAAGCACAAAACAACAGAAAACCAGAAAGCAAACCATCATCAAACTCCAAGTCCAATGAACACAGACCCAGGTTAATAGCCAATCAGAATTAGACCAGCCTCAAATTTGAAACAGAGGAACTGTGAGACACACTTTCCATACAGAAGCCTGATGATGGCAGATGAGATTCTGGCTGAAACGTTGATACAACTTTAACAGAACTACATGAGCTACAATTTTACAGAACTACAATGACGTGGATAATACCCGAAGGAGCTAAAACAGGCACAAATGTAAGTACACCCGCGAAACCTTAAAAAAACATATAATATATACACACAGCACACACACACACATACATACTTTTTTAAAAAAGAATTTAGTGTGCATTTTCAAGGGAATGTAACCAAGTAGAAATTCATTGAAAATAGGTATGTATTATAGAGGTTAAAAAATGAATGTTATTAAATCTAAAAATATAAATTAAATTTTAAATAAAGATTTGAAAAAAAGTAAAAGGTTTTATTACTCCAGGCTGTAATTACAGGGGAAAATTTGTTTTATGAGAAAAGATAATATGAAATTGTAAGACTGGACAAGACGAAGTATAAAAACATTGATTAGAAAGATTTTAAAAAATTAGAAAAAGATATGTAATTGAATTAAGAAAGGAAGAGATAATTTAAAATAAGGTATAGGAAGTAAAGAAAAGGGAAAAGCTATTGGAAAAAATAATTGAAAACTAGTTGTAAGATATGGATTAGAATTTGTTATAAGATAAATAATGTATAAGATAAATATGTATTGAGTTTATGTCTGTATGGAGAAGTGATAACCCGGGGCCACGCTGTTCTCAAAAAGATATTTTATTTGTATTTGTATGTTTTGTGAAAACTTAAATAAAACTTTTATTAAAAAAAAGAAATCTTGAGGTTTCCAATTCATAGTAAAAGTGACTGGAGTGGTCAGGTTTCCATCTTTTCTTGCAACTGCTTGTATTTTTAGGTGCATCTTCTGTTTTTCACATGACTTTTTAAGTCGAATTGTTAATAGTATGTCTGAATGAAGACTTGCTTTATAGCGCTTTGCTTGCCTACAATCATTAATTTTTATTGTTTTATTTTATTGCTTTAAAATACTTTCTCTTTCACTGCAAGGAAGTTGATGGCATGAGGCTTCTTTTTATTAACTTTGTCGAGAAACTGATTCATGCTGGATTTTTACTTTAAGGATTTTGAATTTAATTAGTTTTTGTAAAAGAACTCGACTGCTTCATTTTATCTCCTCCCCCCATGCATTTTGTTTTGAGAGTTTTTAGCTCAGCTTCTTTGTCCCTCCTTTTTTGTAGAGTATCCATTTTCTTTGTTCTCAAAAAGGAAGTTTGCTGTGAAAACTGCACTACAAGAGCAAAGCAATTGATTTGTAATAATTGCAAATCAATCTAACGAAGATATGCAGACACAGGCAATAGTATCTAAATCAGCTACGCAAACTATGCAAAAGTTAATCTGTTGTTAACAGATTTGAAAGAGAAGGAGCTCTGTTTTAAAACTAAAGATTTGTTAGAGGAGGCTGAAGAGGACATTAATGAACTTGATTTCTTCAGAAAAGTTGATAGAGACTTCAGACTGGAAATTTCATATGCAATTAAATGATGGTTATCGAGATATCTTGCGTCCCAATTTGTGGGAAGATTTCTTGAACAATAAGTATTAAAGAGATATTCCAATAGCGGGATTCAAATAATTTAACAACCATTTTTCTGCCCTAATAACTGACTGGGTAGGCTTGGCTGGCTGGTCATGTGCCTGGGTGGTCATGGCCAACTCAACATTACTCACTGCCAATTATCACCTTGCCCAGGTACTTACCTCACTGCCTGGCTGCCCACTCGCCTGGCCTCCCAGTCCCTCACGTTTATCAGTTATTATAGTTGCTGGACAGATGTTTAGACTGGATTTGGCACTTTTAGCTATCTATAAATTCCTTCCTATTTAGCTTCATTATAGTCACCTACTCTCATATCAACCACATATCAAATATAGAATTAAAAGTATTAAAAAACATAACAGCTGAGACAAAAAACAAACCTAGCAGTCAAAAGAGGGGCTCCATTAATTCCATAACAGGTAACAGAGCTCCATCTTCCAGACCCCAAGAGAGCAGGCACAGAGCACTTGTCACAGGGAAGATACAAGATGGTAAGTTTACTTGAGGGCACAGCCACTCTGCCCAAGTTTACCAGGTGAGCCAAAATAACTGAAGATAAGTGGCCAAAAGGTAATCAGGCCCTATGCAATCAAATACTTTATAAGTGACAAGCAGCTTTTTGATCTGTACCCAGATGCCAACGCAACTTACATTCCAATGATTGACATGGGCACAGTGAGTTGTGCCCACTACTGCTTGGAATACTATATTTTGGATTAACTGTAATTTCTGGTGGATCTTCAAAGGACAGCCTCCTGTAGAGCATATTGCAGTACTCTAGCCAGGAGATAATGAGGATGAAATTGCCTCAAGCTCCTAACACAGCTGCCACATGTTCGTCAAACTGTGTGTCCAGGACCTTCAAGCAGGGGGGAGAGAGGGAAGAAGAAACAGAGAACATCTTCCTAGACTTTACTTTTATCCTTATTAAAATTCATTGACAAATTCATTATTTACTAGGTATTGCTGCATGCAAAGACTGACTTGGGATAATCCTTGGAAGTGGGTCTTTCTCCGTGAGCCAGCACAAAATAGCAGATATGAAATGGACTTCCTCCAATGCCAATCCCTCTGGTGGGTGGAATTGAATCTCTTCCAAGGAACTGGGGGGGGGGGGGGGG